>VOQK01030321.1:12414-30448 GCA_015052645.1 Benitochromis conjunctus
TTACTTAAAAGGTTTAATGTCTGAAATTCCCAATTTCCAAAAAGTTGATTCTAAACATCTGGACGTACTGTAGCATTTCTTGAGTATTAATATGCAAACTGTCCTGACCACTGACCCAGTGATCAATGATCATTGATCAAGGAACTGACCTCACAGCCCATCGTTCACCAGTGGTGCTAGTTTCAGTCATTACGCAAACGTACTGTTTAAAATGTTGGGGAAACCTGCAGTCAGCTGACACTGAAGAAGTCACTTGGATGAGTGACGAAACGTTTCTCTCAATGAAAACGCTACGTCCAGATGAACACAATCAGTTTTGGGGGAATTCTTTTCAACAGTGCATACTTGTACGCATGTGCATAGGCATGATTTCCATTCCCAGCCATTAACTATTAATTTGACATATGAACAGCTGAAGACATTAATAGCTCCCACACTTAACTATCTAACTAAACTTAACTATCTTAACTTCCTTTCTCGTCTCCTTTATGTGCTACTTACTCATGCAGTTAACTTTTGTGGATTCTCTCCTTTTATTTGTGTTTTTCTTGTTTGCTGTTTGTGGTCTCCCTGTGCTGTCCTCTTTTCTGTCTTCTCTATCCCTTCACCATCCATGAACTTCATTCTGGAAGAAGTCTTCCTGCAAAAAGGGATTTCTTCATCTCCACATTCTTGGTTATAGGGGAACATTTTCACAATATACACCTATTGTGCATTGTACATCTATGTGAAGCCACTTCTCTTATTCTGCCCGTGACATCAGTTATCTAAATGCTCCTTCAAGTGACCCAGCCCACCACACCCCCAAACCATCCTGAGTCTGACATCCATGCATACTCACAGAATTTGTAAATACAAACATGTTCCCACCCAGTGAAACACGCACGCCTACAAACATCAAAGCTAACACGCCTGTAGCCTGTACTCACACACCTTGAAAAGAACATAGGGTGTGGAAAATGAAATATACATCAAAGACAATTACAGACATTCCTGCAGAACAAACTGGGTTACTGCATCTCTCGGATTTTGGCCTCAGGGGAAACGTGAGGTGACATCCAGCCAGAGATCACTGTGTTCCAGAACATTTATTCGAGGAAGCAATAGTGTATTAGTCGTGATCTGTGTAATGCTTTTCTCATCAAAGGGCAGCAGTTTCCTGCTGTTGCCAGGAAACAATGTGGCATCTGTTGTGATATTGTGTGGGTGTGGATGGAGACAAAAGGATTGTACTGTCAACAATGTCAGTTCACACTGAATGTAATAATTGAAACCACACTGATTTTGTGGATTTGATCACGTTTAATCCAAAAATGGTAACACAAACCAACCCTCAGAGGTCTAAGTTATCATAGGTAATAACATATAAGGTCAAAATGGTCTCTTTAGAGGAAAAATATGTAAATAGTTTTTGATCTGTAGGTTCAGGTAGCACTTTTCTTAGATTAGCTTGCTTTGTTTGTCACTTTGGCCTTGGTTCACCCTGGATTTTATGCTTTCAGTTTTGGTATTATTGGTGTAACAATAAACCTCACAGTGAGTTCTAAATTTGCAACTGGGTTTTTGGTTGTGGGGACCTGAGCAAGGACACCCTTTGTTAATCCTTATGTTGTGCTCCCGTACCCCTAGACTGGGTGATAACAGATAGTGTGGTTATTTACTGGCAAGACAAAGGAGAAAGATTTTATAAAAACAAAAATTACAGTTTTTTGTTGCCTGGAGTTGTGGTTAGGATAGGAGTCCTCATTGGCTAGATGGTTTGCCCATGATTGATGGGTGTTCAGACCCTAATGGGCAGACATAAATTGGATAACAAAAAAAAATCATACACATCTTTTAGATTTTATAAAACTAATTTTACATGATTTGTGATACTTAAAATTATCAATAGAGCTACATATGCTTAAATTAGTTGGGGATGGCAAATACTGAGTTGAAACCAGGCTAAATATGTGCCTGGCCAGCTTTAGACTGAGCACCAGACGTGTCAAAATCTGGTCAAATTAAAAATATTAATTTTTAATATTCCATCCATCCATCCGTCCATCTTCTTCCACTTATCCAGGGCCGGGTCACGGGGCGGCAGCCCAAGCAGAGGAACCCAAACCTCCCTCTCCCCAGCCACCTCTTCCAGCTCATCCGGGGGAACACCAAGGCATTCCCTAGCCAGCCGAGAGATATAATCTCTCCAGCGTGTTCTGGGTTTGCCCCAGGGCCCCCTCCCGGTGGGACATGCCTGAAACATCTCACGCAGGAGGCACCCAGGAGGCATCCTTGTCAGATGCCCAAACCACCCCAACTGGCTCCTTTCAATGTGGAGGAGCAGCGGCTCTACTCTGAGCCCCTCCCGGATGACTGAACTCCTCACCCTATCTCTAAGGGAGAGGCCAGCCACCTTTCAGAGGAAGCTCATTTCCGCCGGTTGTATCCGCAATCTCGTTCTTTCGGTCACTACCCACAACTCGTGACATTAGATGAGGGCAGGGACATAGATCAGTTGATAAACTGAGAGCTTCGCTTTTACACACAGCTCTCTCTTCACCTCGATAGACCGGTACAGTATCTGTCACTGTAGTCGCAGCACCAATCCATCTGTCGATCTTCCGTTTCCTTGTCCCGTCACTTGTGAACAAGACCCCAAGATACTTAAACTCCTCTGATTGGGGCAAGAACTCGTCCCTGACCCAGAGTGGGGTCATTCCCACTGCTTCACACTCAGCTGTGAATGGTTCCAAAGCGAGCTGGAGACTATCACTTGATGAAGCCAAAAGAGCGAAAAGCAGAGATGAGATTCTGACCCCACCCAAGTGAAAGCCTTCCACCACTTGGCTACACCTAGAAATTCTGTCCATAAAAATTATGATCAGAAACGGTGACAAAGGGCAGCCCTGCCGGAGCCCATCACCTACCAAGAACAAATCTGACTTATTGCCGGGTATGTGGACCAAGCTAATGCAACAGTTGTATAAGGATCAAATGGCCCATAGCAATGGGCCAAACGCCCCATACTACCAGACCACCTCCCACAGGACACTCCAAGGGACACGGTCGAATGCCTTTTCCAAGTCCACAAAACACATGTAGACTGGTTGGGCAAACTCCCATGTACCCTCAAGTATCCTTGAGAGGATAAAGAGTTGATTCAGTGTTCCACGACCAGGACCAAAACCGCATTGTTCCTCCTGTATCCGAAGTTTGACTTAACAGATGGACTCATCTTTCCAGCACCCTGCCATAGACTTTCCCAGGGAGGCTGAGGAGTGTGATCCCCCTATAGTTGGAACACACCCTCTGGTCCCCTTTCTTAAAGCTGGGAACCACCACCCCTGTCTGCCAATCCAGAAGTACTGCCCCTGATCTCCACACAACATTGTAGAGGCGTGTCAACCACAACAGCCCTACAACAGCCCTTCAGGAACTCAGGGCAGACCTCATCCACCCCAGGGGCTCTTGTTGTTTAACTGGAGTTGTTTAACTGCCTCAGTGACCTCACCCCCGGAGATTGGCAGGTCATGCCCCTCGTCCCCAGACTCTGCTTCCTCCTTGGAAGACGTGCCAGTGGGATTAAGGAGGTCCTCAAAGTATTCCTTCCATCGCCCGACAATTTCTCAGTCAAAGTCAGCAGCGCTCCACCAGCACTATACACAGTGCAGGTAGAGCACCACTTTCCCCTCCTGAGTCACCTGACTGTTTGCCAGAGTCTCTTCGAGGCAGTGCAAAAGTCTTTTTCCATGGTCTCTTCGAACTTCTCCCACACCCAAGTTTTTGGGGTTCGGGTTCAGATCCGGGAGGTCTTTCCTCCCAATCCTGCCCCTCCAGGTCTCACTGTCGTTACCCACATGAGTATTGATGTCTGCAGGAGCGATGGACGCACCTGCGTGGCATCTGCAATCATGCCTCGCCGGCTTGAAAATCTGCACTGGGTCCTGAGGGTTGTTGTTGCTGTGTTGGAATGTGTTGGGCTGTGAGCTGCAGCCAACTGTGTATTACAGCAACTTTGTGTGTTAGTAAAAGTGTCAATAAAGTATGCTGAAAAGTATGTTCATGGCAACATCGTCGAGTCTGTCGCGGATGCTTTACAGTGATATTTGAACAATGTTCATACTAATCAGACTCTTTTTTTCGAATAAACCACTTTGCAGCCATTGTTTTGTCTTGTGAACACAGGTGTACCATAAGTTACCAGCAGACAATTGCATTTTAAGTTGTATCATGATAATAAGAACTAAGTGGCAGTGTCAAAATCAGATGAGCACAAGGGCTGAGCACGAAAATATGTCCAGAATAAACATTTCTAAGAGGGCAGTGCAACAGTGCAAGTGAAACTCTTTTTCAGAGTGCCATGACCAGACTTCAGTAGTCACCAGAACAGATCATCTGCCTTCATGTCACCCTTTCTTTAGCATCTTCCTCTGCATGTACTCCTTCAGTACATCACAGAATCTTCTCTGTGGAATCCCGCTTCTCCTCCTGCCTGGTAGCTCGATAGTCAACATCCTGTGCCCAGTACATCTACTATCCCTCCGCTGCACACAAAACCCTTGACCTGAGCTGCCCCTCTGATATACTCATTGTTTATCCTGTCCATCTGCTGACTCCCAGTAAAAGTCTTAACATCTTCAGCTCTACTCCTGTCTCTGTTTTGTAGGTGCCACTCTCTCCAAAGCATATATGATAGCAGCTCACACTGCTGTCTCTTGTGGAAATTGGATCTGTTGCACCTGAAGCATATTAAAGGCTCTTTAAACAATATATCCCAAGGAAGATTTTAAAAAAGGCTAATAAAAGACTGTGCACTTGTAATGCTAAAGGATAAATAGCATCTCTAAACCATTTCTTAGGAGAGACAACATGATTTCACAGCATTTCACAGTGGATGTCTTGATAAAGGTTTCACAAAGGTTTCAACAGGGGTGACAGGAATATTTGAGTCTGTTTCCTGAATCGTTTTCTTTCTGGTCCAGTAGAAGCAACAGTCTATTTTTTAGAGACATGTTCAATTCTCTGATTTGCATTTTTACAGAGGAGGATTCAAAATGCCCAAACACACCTCAACACACACCATATTAGACTGTACAACAAGATTTTTTAACAAGATTCAAAATGTATGTGACATTTTACTTGTGGTCTCACATTTGTACACCCAATTGCAGAGACACGGGTTTGAAGCACATATGTTAACAAATGTGCTTCAACCAACTTACCGCCAAGACAACTGAAGTGTCATTAAGAAAAACAGTAAATACAGACCAGCCTGAGGGTTTCTGTATGAACAAACGGTTCTGGCTTTGTTCCCAGTACCTCTTCAAAAAAGTGATAATTATGTTCATGAGGTATTTCATTTTGAAGTGGTTAAGCAGTTTAACGGAGGTAGATTACAGGCAACTTTTTCTGAATGATACAAGCACAAACATGGACTCATGCAAAATGGAAAACGTCAAAAGTATTTTGTTGACTAATATGTAATCATTAAATTCTCTCCACATGAAGACACTTAAAGACAATACAATTTCAAACACTTTTTTTGATCAAATGTTGGGTTTTACATTTATTTCTAGTGAAGTCAAGGCATCACACTAGAAGCGAGTTCAGTCCTAAATGTGACGACTACTGTTCTCGACATTAGTTAATATGTGGCGAGCCAGGACTAAGAATGTTTTATGTATTGTTTTCTTTTAGACTCTTGCATTCAGTATTTATACTAACAAAACTTGATTTGAGTTTTAAATTAGATGAACCTGGAGTATCCACATTCATTTTTATTTTAGATTGTTTGATTTCTGCTTTGATCTGTTTTAATATGAGCTTCTTCTTGGATTATTCTACAGGTCCAGGGGGTAGACCATCAAATTAAAAGAGAGGTCCTGAGCAGCAACAACAATTCACTCTAAGCTGTGCCATGTGATTACCAAAAGTGTTTTAGCTTGGTTTAGTTATTGTGTTTACCCTCCCACATACGTTCATTGGTTTCCCCAGCTAGCTTGTAGACGTTGTTGTCTCATATTATTATTAAGCCTCTTTTATTGACTTTTTTTAGACATTAAGTTAGTTCAAAGTCATTCTATCCTACAACTCACTTTCACAAAAAGCTAAAATACTGTTTAAAACAGTTTAATTAAAAATTAAATGCAATTTAGGGCTGCAATAATGGACACTTGTCACTTGTCCAGGGTGCACCCTGTAAGAGTTGAAGAACGCTCAATAACCACCATGAATATGATAAGTAGAATAATGGATGGATGGATGTACTGAATTAAATTGAAGATTACACAATAACAGTTTCTTATCCCAGTGCGTAACATACCGACGATTGTGACAAATATTCACGTTGGGAATGAGAGCCGGTTGGAATGACTCTACAAACACAAATCAGAAAAAGTTGGGACAGCATGTAAAACGCAAATAAAAAAGAAAGTAGTGATTTCTAAATTTACTTTGACTTGTATTTCATTGCAGACAATATGAACACAAAATATTTCATGTTTTGTCTGGTCAACTTCATTTAATTTGTAAATATACATCTTTTCCTGATATTCAGACCTGCAACACATTCCAAAAAAGGTTGGGAGAGGAGCAATTTAGGGCTAATAATCAGGTAAATTGGTTAAATAATGATGGGATTTGAAACAGGTGATGTCAACAGGTGATTGTAATTATGATTTAGTACAAAAGAAGCATCCAATAAAGCTCAAGTCCTTTAGGAGCAAAGATGGGCTGAGGCTCGCCAGTTTGCCAACAAATACGTGAGAAAATTATTGAAATGTGCAAAAACAATGTTCCTCAAAGAAAGATTTGGATATTTCACCTTCAACAGTACATAACATAATTAAAAGATACAAGGAATCTGGAGGAATTTCACTGCATAAAGGACAAGGCCGCAAACCCAAGCTGAACAACCATGATCTTCGATCCCTCAGTGCATCAAGAATTGTCATTCATCTATAAGCGATATCATCACATGGGCTCAGGACTACTTTGGCAAACCTTTTTCAAGTACCACAATATGTAGTTACATCCACAAATGCTAGTTAAAACTGTACTGTGACAAAAAGAAGCCCTAAGTTAACAGTGTCCAGAAGCACCGTCGACTTCTCGGGGCTCGGAGGCATCTGGGATGGACCATCACACAGTGGAAACATGTAGTGTGGTCAGATGAATCAGTATTTCAGGTATTTTTTGTGAGAAATGGATGTCGTGTGCTCCGGACCGGAGAAGAAACCGATCAGCCAGACTATTACCAGCAACAAGTCCAAGAGCCAGGATCTGTCATGGTATGGGGTCGTGTCAGTGCCCTTGGCAAAGATACCTTGCACTTCTGTGATGGCACCATTAATGCTGAAAAGTACATAGAGATTTTGGAGCACAATATGCTGCCTTCAAGAAGACATCTTTTCCAGGGACGCCCATGCATATTTCAACAAGACACCAAGCAAAACCACATTCTGCACACATTACAAAGTCCTGGCTGCGGAGGAAGAGGGTATGGGTACCTGACTGGCCTGCCTGCAGTCCCAACCTGTCTCCAAAAGAGAATGTGTGGCGCATTTTGAATGCAACAACGAAGACCTCGTACTGTTGCCCACCTTACGACTTATTTGCTGGAAGAATGGGACAAAATTACACCTGAAACATTTCATCACTTGGTGTCTTCAGTCCCTAAATGTCTTTTAAGTGTTGTGAAACGGAATAGTAAAAGTGGTAAATGCTTTACTGTTCCAATTTTTTTTAATGTATTGCAAGAACCAAGATTGAAATACGTGTTTCTTTTAAAAAAATAATCAAAGGAATGAGGAACACATTAAATAATGTGCTGTTGTATTGTTTTTAATGTGGTCAAAGATAATTTATAAATATGCTTATTTTTCCATGTGTAGTGTTTTGGTTGCTTTCTCCTTTTTCCCCGTCTCCCTGTGTGTTTATTTGTGTTCACCCATGTTTTGGGTCTCCAGAGGGATCGCGACCCCAGAAGTGTTCCTGCGTTGGAGGCAGCACACCTACAACAACCCTCAGGACCAGCACACACGCTCGTCATCCGCAGATTTAAAAGTTAAAAGTTTTAAGTCTTCTTTGTTGTATTTTTCAAAATTGAATTCCTGATATCTCAAGACGCCTGCAGGACAGTGTTTTTCAGAATTTTTCCAGAGTTCATATATGGACTCCAACTTTAGAATGGTCTCTTTCTTTTTAAAAAAAAAATATATTCGCCTAAATATCACGACCATTTGGTATTCAGCACTGTCCACTGTGAATGGTTATTTGTTTGGATTCTCTGAATCTCTTAATATTATTTTATACTGCAGGTGATGTCTTTGAAATGTTTACTTTGAACAATGATACGTATAAATTGACTCGTCCACTGTGAAATGTTTTTGTTTTTGGTATTATTCACCTTAGCCCTGAAATGTTTCACATTTTTTAGCTTTATATAAATTTTCAAGTCTTCTGTTGCCCCATCTCTGCTCATTTGAAATGTACTTTTGGAATCAAATAAAAAATGTGCACATACTACAATCATTTTAATTGTCAACTTAAATGAGTCATCATCAAAATGATTTGAAAATCACATAATTTTATTTATATTTGCATTTTTAACAGTTACCCACAGTTTTTATTGTAGCACTTAGGGTGTACGGTTGTAAGGCTAATGCCACAGATGAACTGTGGCTACTTGGCTCAACACACAGCTCCTCTAACAGTTAAATGTTGGCTGTTCATCAGAAACGTCTGCTTTTCTCTGTGAAACAGTCCCTGCATCTGGTCCTTTTGTCAATTAAGACATGCTTTCCCTCAGAAACACTCTTAGTAGACTAGTTTAAATTGGTTCCTAAATACCCAGGGGTCAGCTGGAGGATAAGGGCAAGATCTGAGAACACAGCTGCTGAGGCTGTTATCATACGGTCTTTCATCAGTATTTTTTTTTATTCTTTTTTGTCTGCACTGTTAAGTTCATTGAATGGTCAAACAGTTTCAAAAAGTCAGAATGAAAATTTCAGTACAGTAACTGTAATGTCACAGTACTGACTTTGCTAAATATCATAGTTTTTTTTTTTCATTGTCGAGGTTTTGGCTTTATACACAGTAGACTGTAAATTCTAATTAAATGGAGATTCAAAATGTTTGACTTGACAAGGTGGAATGAATTTCTCACGCTGCAAACTGCCCTTACTTGTTTTGGCACCTGAACACCATCAGCTCATGTTTCAATTCTTCGGGATTAAATGCCAGAAGAATTTAACCGGCTATCTAAACAGAGTATCAGCTATACAAAGTAAACCCTCAGTAATAGCATCTAATCCCTCACAGGGATTTCACTTTAAATTTTGTCATAATGATGATGTCTTTGAACGTTTTAATGTAAACTCGTGCAGTTGGCAGATTTCTAGCAGATCTTTTCTCTCGGCTGCTGTTGCTGTTGTTGAGGTGAAACGTCTAGTAAAACTATACTTCTGTGTTTGGATGGTGAAACACATCCTTTGGTTCACTGGTTGTATACTGAAATTTTATGATAGCTTCTTTCGGTGTCAACAGCATGTTTACAGTACGTAAAAAGATTGCACACAGGTTTGTGGTGTGACCTGAGTGAATCAGCATTGTGAATGTACTATTGAACAATATGCAAAACACATACAAACAATGTGCCATATGCCAACTATAACAATATTGAACTGTGTATTGTGTCAGTCTATCCCTCTTTAGCTGGAGAGCTCAACTCTCTCCATTCGGTGTACTGTGCACGAGGATGCATTATGACAGCACCCAAATCTCAGCACACAGTCAGTGTAATTAAATGTGACAGCCAGTTGTGAAAGAGGCTCCTCTGCTTAAGTAAACAAAACAATGCAGCAACTATTGAAACTTCTGTGCCACTCTGATTGATACTTTGTTATATATGATATGTTGTCTCCTAAATACACTGTCACAGTTATAGATAATAACACAACGCATAGCCAAAGTTTCAAATAATGAGGTCAATGAACACTCAGTTTTAAAGGGTATTTCACATTTAGTTGTTGCCACGCATATTTCCAATTAATGTGTGGCAACACAAAATTTAGACAAAAACAAGCAGTTGTCTTAAACAGAGTAGAAAAGCAAGTCAGTAGAAGTTAGTAGTAGCCGTCTGATTGCTGGGGTTTTCTCCGTATTATTATATTATTATTGTTGTCTTACCTTCAAATTAACTTGTGTTAAGTTGGTGTTGTGGCACCATATATAAATAAAGCTAAATTGATTTGAATTGATGTACCCTTATGATGGAATGATTACTGATTACCGTACTGTAACGACGGAGAAATGTTGTCAGTTAATAATGCTGCATTTTGCCAAAGTCTAACTAAATGCAACATTATGAAATGTGTTTTTAGGGTGTATCCCTCACTGTGTTTAATGTATGCATAGCACAGACAGCTTCATCTCTCAAGCATACTCCTAAGCCTTTCTGGCATGTGATAATTAAAAAAAGCACAGTTATAGATGAATAATTTACATGCTTCAGTTTTATGATCATCGTGTTGTACGCTCTTGTACACTGTGACACGGTCACGAGTTACTGGAACTCCTGCAGAGACAAGAGTTACCTTAACGTTATCAGGAACACCTGTTCTTTTCCTGCAACAACACGTCAAAACATCTGCTGTGAAAATGATCTACTGGCCACCCATCTCTCACTCAGCAACAAAATACACACAAATCATAAAACCACACTGGCACACCTGAACAAAGGAGCCGTATCCTTCCATTCATATGGACATTTTTATCTCTGTTCATCACGATGGTTAGCCTGGCTTGGTAAACCATACCTGGATTGTTACATTAGCAGATACGTGCAGGTGTGCTTGAAACCTTGACTCTTCTTCAAACTCACTTGTACACATGTACAACCTGATGCAATGTAGAAACATGCAAACGCATCCCAGTCTCTCTTTCTCTTTCCTTGACTCACACACGGCATCCCCCCTTTCCAGTCTCTCATACACACACACACACACACCTAAGGAGACACACGTGGGAGGGTTGACGCCGGGCTGTCTGCAGTGCATTCAGGAGTATTGTTATTAACTGCAGTGTGAATAGAGGCGGCAGTACATCCCCAGCTCTTCGGCTGCTGCAGAGCTGCAGGGCTCGCCTTTGTTCTGCACTCCATAATGGCATGCCATAATTACAGTCTTAGCAGAAAAGATACGCAGGCACCGTCTACCTTACCCCCTTGCCTCACCTCACCTTGCTGGGTAACAGAGGCACATGCGGTTAAACGCCTCTATTATGTGTGAACTCTTGTTAACAAGTACGTTAGTGATGTGTGTCACTGAGATATGTTCACACTTACTTATTGGAAAATTTTAAGGTTTTTCCTGTTCCACTGAGCCAGTTCTTCTTTTCTCACAGTCTTTTAAGGAAGTCATACGACATGACCGGATAAATTTACTTAAAGATTCAGCAAGAAAAACACTACTATGTCTTTTCTTGATACATCTGTATGATTGGCTACTTGATGATGGCATCGCAATTGTAAGTCAAACAGGACATCTATTGTATCTAAACTGATGAACTAAAAGATTAGCACTATACCTGCAGACTTTGTTGATATTTTTGCAACCAAATCAACTCCAGCCCACCAAGATATGAACTCTACATAAGCTTTGAATGCTCCCTGTTATAGAAGGCCCCAGGAGTGTCACGGCAGGGCTCGCCGGTGTGTTTGTGAACAGGACCCAAAAGCAGACACTGAGAGAGGTACTGCAGGTTTAAACAAAAACGAGCCTTTATTATGGCTGATAGTCATCAACAAAAACTAGGCAGGGTGAACAGGGTGAGTGCAAGCTGAAAAACCTAAACTGGAAAACAAGAAAACTATGAAAACTGTGACAAGACTGACGACTATGACAACTATGATTTCTGTGACGAGACGTGGAGGAAAAGCAGACGACCTGACAATGAACAAAGGAAGACGGAGGACTTAAATACACACAGGAGGTGAGCAGGGAAATGGAAACACATGGAGAAACAGCTGACTAGAATGAACATGATGACGTCACAGGGGAAGTGAAACTAAACACAGTGACAAAGACACACAAGACTCTTTCAAAATAAACCAGGAAACACTGAGAAAACAACAATAATCAAAAACTAAAACACACAAAACACTGGGTCACAGACCCAGTACTGTGACAAGGAGATTAGTAGATCCTTTAAATAATGTATGGTGCATGATGAACATCATCCAAAATCTAGCTGCAGTGATCCCACAAGTCTTGGTTTTTTGGACTTGGTTTGACCTGCAGTATCAAAAGAATTTAAGCAAACATTGAAAAAAGCTTAAACCTGTCTGGATAATCACACTCAAAACGTGTTATTACAGTCTATTATACACTGCTCAATAAGATTAAAGGGGTGCTTTTTAACCAGAGTGTAGCAATTAAACATCTGGGGTATTAATCTGGTCGGTTAAGTAGCAGATTGGGTTATTGATCAGTTTTAGCTGCTTTGGTCTTAATGAAATGAACAACAGGTGCACTAGAGGGGCGACAATGAGACAACCCCAAAACTGGAAGGATTTTACAGCTTAGGGAGGACAAGGACATTTTTTCCTTTCTCATCTTTTCTGACTAGTTTTGAATTTTGCTAGTGTCACTGTCACCACTGGTAACATGAGGCAATACCTGGACCCTACAGAGGTTTGCACAGGTAGTCACTCTACTCCAGGATAGCCCATGACAGTGACATCACAATTGACATCACAGCACAGTCTCAATAGCATGCAGGAAAATCCAGGAGGCAGGCAGTTACTCTAGGAGAGCTGGACAGGGCTGTAAAAGGTCCTCATCCAACCAGTAAGACCGGTATTTGCTCCTTTGTGCAAGGAGGAACAGGATGAGCACTGCCAGAGCTGCAATAGGCCTCCATCAGGTCACTGGTGTGAATGTCTCTATGAGCAGGTGGGGGCTGACAGGCTGCTGAGTACCATTTTAAGTTGTTACAATGAAAGTTCAGCAAAATAGACTATAATGTCACATTATTTTTTCACTTTGATTTCTGTTGTGTCTTTGAATTCAGCCCTCTGTAGGTTGATCATTTTTATTTCCATCAAACAATGTGGCATCCTTTCATTCCTCACACATTACCCTGTTCATAGGAGTATGGATACCCAGCAGGACATTTTCCCATTGAGATCTGATGTGTTTTCAAAGTATTCCTTTAATTTTTTGTGCAGTGAAGACAATGGTGGAAAATGCCTGTGGGTTCTCAGTGATCCCGGTCATAAGAGCTTGAAAAAAAGAAGGTAATTAGACTTCTTTAGGTTTGTGAGATGTTTCATCTCGTATCCAATAGACTTCTTCAGCCTTGCTCAGACGAGAGGTGAAATAACTTCACAACTGTGAACGTTTTCTGAAATATTCAGAAAGTCTGAATTAGTCTGGTGGATGTTAAGAGAACAAATAATTTCGTAAAGACTCAAATAAATAAAACTTAAAGGAGAAAATGATATTTTCAAATTGGTGAAGCTAGTCTATGCCTTAAGTGGGAAAAGGGGGGAATCTAAAAGACATGAGACGTACAGTATGCTGAGCCATTTCTGCCATTTAGTCTCTGGTTTCTTCATTGAAATGGTGACATGGTAGTAAGATCTTATCTTAAACCAAATTAACAGGGACAACCAATGTGTAATGAAAAAACTAGCTAGCTGTTTGAGGAGGCAATTCTACATTTCTACTCCTCAGCCACTACAGCGCATCAAACTATGTCAACAGCACACAATGACGTTTGTGTAACATTTTTGGCTCGTCTTTTTTGCAGTTGAAAGAATATGAGATGTGGCTGAAAATAATAATAATGCTGCTTGAACAGAAATAAGTGTAGTCTTTTTAATAGCTGGTCTTCGTGAAAACATAATCCATGCCACATCTTTACACCAACCTTACTAGGAAGCTTAGTCATGGTTCTTATCTTAGCATTCAGTTCAATTCAGTTTTATTTCTACAGTGCCAAATCACAACAACAGGGATTTTAGAAGAAGTCAGAAAAGTTAGAGAAACTGATTGTTGGGATTTCTTTCTAAAATTGTTCTTGTAAATTGTCACTATATTAATTAAAATTGAATTGAATTGAATTGAATTGAATTGAATTGAATGATGTGGTGTGCTTTGGGATGTTTGTCCTCTCTTGAATAATGCCAAAAAGCAGTATTTAATATAGCAGCTGTTGGAGACCATAACACAATTACAATGAAAGTGAAGGGACGATGAAATGAATAGTAATGTTAGTCCAGGGAAAACAGAATGATTAACTTTATGAGGAAAGCATATGGAAATTTTGGTTTTAAAGTTTGCTGCCCACAAGTGGCTACCACCGATTACTCACACAGGAACACAGAACACCATGTGTTTGTGCCACACCACCATCCCACCCTTTATATTCCAGGGGTGATTTTGTTGCTGTTTTTACTGTCTCACCAGAAGTATTAGTATTGCGAATTTAAAAACACAGAGTGTCATAAGGAATCTATTTTTTTATTGTGCTGTATTGAAATAGTGTCGGTTTATCCCACTCATCTTCATTTTCTTTCTCCCTGAAGGTGTAAAGTGACCAGCACACGTCCCCACAAGCTGCCTCTGTCTGGCGGACAGTAACTCATCTCTCCCTGACAACAGATGACAAATTACCTTCCTTCAGGGCAGCAAATCCATGTTTGCTGTTATCAGTCTATGTTACTTGTTGAATAAGAGGTGCAGGCAGACTAGATCGATTATTAATTCATCTCACATCTACTTCAGAGCATACAGCGTGGCCAGAATAAATCATAGATTTAGCTACATGATGAAAAAATGTAAGAGGAAATTTTTCATTGAGCACATTCTTAGACTAGAATCAACTAGATGACTAAAAGAACCTTTAACTTTCAGATTTGCAGAACTGACTTTAAAGGATAATTTGCTCCGTTGCTGCGCCTCTATCCAGTCCTGGCAACTTATTGCCTATCCTTTGAGTCTGTATTACAAAGAGAGAGAAAAACTAAGAAGAAGAAAGAAAATTTGACAACTTAGCAAGACTGTACCACTAAATAACAGCATTGACACAGCGAAGGAGGGTGTGCCTGGTGCTCAGAGAGGTGAAATCAGGGAAGGGAGGAATGTTGGCTGTAGATGAAAGCTGGAGCACAGGCTGGGATGTGTAATAAGTCTCCACATATCAGCCTGTTGGTATAATAAGCCGGATCCTAGAGGCAGTGGAAGAGAAAAGAGAAAGATACATGCCAAGACATCTCTCAGTTGGATTCGTTCTCTCCTCCTCCTCTTTTCTGTTTTTCTTTATTTGTCTGAAGTACCTTCAAATTATTGTGTTTTCCAGCTGGCACGGCAAAAGCTATGTTGTCACAACAGCACGGTTTCATTCTAATGGGAGCTTTTTAAGAACACTATTTGATATTTGTTGGTTCATGTTTCACATTCAATTCAGCCAACTTTATTGATATTACAAAATACTTCCAATAAAACAAAATAAATGCAGTTGTATTTATCAGTACCATTCTAATTCTCTAGTTCTTTAACTGTTAAGTGTTACGTCAGAGTATCAGTGTCAGTAAATCGACTGTATTAAACATGAAATTCGAGCATTTTAAACTCCATTGAAGGACATAAGTTTTATCAACCAGATGTAGCTGAAGTAAAATGGCACCTGTGCCTGACGTACTACACTGTTTGTAGGAAGTGTTGACGGCAGTAGCAGCTCGAGGTGACGCTAGTTTTAGCAACGTAACACTCATTATTTAGTCGTTACAAAAACATCTAAATATAGTTATCTTAGAGCAGTAATGTTTGATTAGATTTGGGGTTTTTTATATCTGTATTGATATTCAAATAAAAAAGACACATTAAAACATTGTTTATACCAAATGAATCAGCTTGTTCTGATCCTGTTTTTCGTTTCTTTTTTTTTATCATCTTAAGATATTTATGCTGACATCTCCCTAAACTATCCAGTTATAATTTATGACTGAAACCTCTGAAACAGTGGAGGCCCAGGTAGTTCAATGCAGCTGCCTGTTTTCCTGTAAACTGTACATACCACAAACATTTCACAGGATTTCTTGATTAATTAACTCGTTTTTATGTACATGCACATATGTATGTACGTCTCATCTTATGTCTACTTCTCCTATTAATTTAATTATTGGGCTAAAGATTACAACACACAGGTTTAGCTTGCTAACTAGCTAGCTAGCTAGGATGAAAAAGCACCTAGCTAGGTTGAAGTCTTTTATCAACAAGCTATAAAATGTGTCAGTAAGGACAAAGCTATGCTTGGTCCTATTGCAGTTCAGGCAATAGAAAACACTGAAAAATTACATTTCCCTAAAAAGTACTCTACCCAAATAGGTGCTTATTACCAGTTGTTACCAGTTGTTACCAGTTGAAAGAACCCATGTAACTCATAGTAACAGTCTATTCTATGGAAACAAAAGGGCAGATTCACATTGGGAGGTAGGCAAGTCACAACCAAGGATCAACCGGGAGCTTTGACTTCAAGTCTGAGACAACGCTTTCATTTCACTGAAGTTCACTGTCGCTTTCTCTTAGCTTTGATTAAGGCTGGAAAAGAGTATGCAACATCCTCACCGTGTAAAGCTCCCAGTACTAGCACACAGTTTATGTGCATTATTCACACAACTGTTAGAGGTTTCTTAAACCATAAACATAATAACTGCTTTAACAAATGGCCTTTGTTTTTTAGACTGATGGAGACAGATCAGAAAATTTACCATTTTCAGCATCTTGATCAGCTTTCATCTCCCCTGTGATTAACAGGCAATATTTCAACCTGACTTAAAGGTTCAGATAACTCCCTATATTTTAGCCAGCAAAATGTTGGTTGTCTCGGAGACACAGGCTTTGGGAGGGCAAAATGAAAGTATACACTGGCGGTAACCCAATAACTTTACTCAACATACCTTTGTAATTCATGGATACTTGAGCCTTACTTGAGTATTTTAACTTAATGCTACTTTTTAACCTGACTCTAATTAAAATTCACAGGGAAATGTTTTACGTTTTACTTCTTTTTCACAGTATTTATGTGACACCTGTAGTAACCCATTCCTTTAGAAAAGATTTGGACTTTAAAAAGCTCTCATGATAAAACATTTTTTCTTCATTCAGCTCACCAATGATAATACTTTTACACAAGGTTTCAAATGTTGAACTTCAGACGTTGTGACAGGTCCATGTGAAAATACTACTTTCATATATGAGCGCTGTAAAATATTCAAGTACTTTCTCTGGAATCATTTAATATGACCTAACTCCAAACTCAGAGGCAGTAGCGGTGCCACAAAAAAAAAAAAAAAAAAGAAATACAGGTATTGTATTTATAACACACAAATGAATGTACTGTAAGTTATTGTACAATCGTTCTTTCGGAGAACATTTGTTCCTGCTCCACCTCCATACACTCATATTTTGAGTGTAATGAATTTGTCAAAATAGAGACAAAATACACAATAAATAGTTTTATTATTGCAAAATGATTATTTTCAGTAAGGCTGGGATTAGTGCAAAGTCAAACTCTTGAGAACCCTGTTTAAAGACCATTGTTCTCCTGTAATGTCCCTGTCCTATAAACCTGCTTGGAAGAGAAAAGAGAAGAAGCGCTCCAAATGACTTGAGTAATCAGCTACTTAAAATACCTTAGCGCTGTTACATCAGTGTTATTACCAGTCCTGTCATCACTGACACTTTGTGAGCTTCCTTTAATTTCTGCATCAAAAGACAATGTAATCAATACAGTCTCAGTATATCAGCAAATTTTATTCAGACTTAAAAGCATGTTTGTGTTAGAGCGCTTGTAAAAAGCTACGATTTGTTATAATAAACTGTAATTATACGTCATTATACAGTAGTAGGTGTTAATTTCCATTATTACACTTAACTCCCCCTTTTTTAAATTGATCACAATCGAATGATCCTGCTGACTTTATCTCACGTCATTCTACTTTTTTTTTTTGGTTTAATTAGCAGCATGCCCACAGTCCGGGATTTCC
>VOQK01030325.1:0-10714 GCA_015052645.1 Benitochromis conjunctus
TAAATTATATAAAAAAACAAAAAAAAAACACAATTTTTTTAAAAAAAAAAAAAAAAAAAAAAAAAAAAAAGATTTACAATGAGAAACACTGGAGAGTATTTTCAAATGAGAAAAAGAAGTTCCTTTCTAATGAGGGGGATTTAAACAACTGGTTTGACCTCATACAGTGACCTCTTGAGTGTGCGTCTAATTAAACATATCCTCACCACTATGTCCTCGGGGTACGTGTCATTAGAGAAAGAGCCATCATCAAACATGACCTCGTAGAACGTCTGGGAGGTGATCTGCGTGACCTTGGAGCTGTAGTAGCGCAGGTTCTTGTGTTTGGAGATCACCGTCTGACCAAGTGAGATAGAAGCTTGGTTTGCTTGCTGCTTCTAGTGTAGACAGAGAGTAGCAATTAGACAAATGTATGGCAATACAGAGTGAAGTCAAACTAAATTCCACTGGGGCTCAGCATTGTTAGATAATCAGTGACAACTGAAATGTTCTGTTAGGTTTATTTGCATTATAAAAGGCTCTGATACCCAAATCTTTGCTTTTAATACGATCAGGTTTATAGATCTGTCTCTGACGTCATCTTGACAGCTTCTTGTACCGAGCTACAACTTTGACTTTTAATTAAGCTTAGTGTGAACAGAGCATGGTTGTTATCTTTGCATTTAGAAGGAAAAAAGTTGCACCATGCAAGTTAGTTGCAGCGAACCTTAAATTAGTGCGAGTTTAAGTGTAAGTTTGGCATCAGCTCTAACAAGACCCCAAAGAAAACGTTTCTTCATTACCAGCACAAAGAACTCATTTGTGAAATTACATCCTTGACATTTTAGATACTGGCATTCACTCACACCACTGTGGCACAGTGCGAATGTATGCTGCGCGCACTTAAAGCGGGAACTTTCTAAACCAGCAGTTAGTTCTGTATGGCTGTTCCAGCAGAATAACTGTTAAATAACTGAAATTAATAATGAGGTAACAGATCAGTTGTGTCTTGAGCTGGTTTATCCATAAAAAACCCCAAAACCAAAAAATCCCCCCCACAGACTTACTGCACACACTTCTCCTCCTTTTCTAGCATAATGCTGCACTGCTAAAATGTGAATATAACCAGAATGCAATGTTTTACCAAATGTCACGTGGTTCATGTTCACATACGGCTGGCTTCAGAGCTTTAACCTGCATTTATAGATGGCGCAATGACTGTGTTCACAGACAATCATTTCTGAAAGTGCCCATGCAATGTTTCCATGACAGAAACATGTCTGTGTTAAATGAAGTACCATCTGAGGCCCCAAAGATCAGAAGCATCCAATATCATCTGCTTTTTCAGCCCTGTCCTTTGTGCACAGAGATTTCTCCAGATTAGACATTTTGTTGCAGAACATTATTCTGAAATCGTTCCACGATTTATGGACATAGTTTTTTTGCAATGCTCTTTTTATACCCCATCATGTGGCCGACCGGTTGTCAATTAACCTAATTAGTTGCAAATTGTCCATCCAGCTGTTTCAGTACCTTTTACCTTTCCAGCCTTTTGTTGCCCCTTGCACAAGGGTTTAGAGTGCTACTGCCTCAAATTAAAAACGAGCTCCTATTTTCGTTAAATATTAAGATCTCCTAAGTTTTAACATTTCATATGTTTTCTTTATTCTATTGTGAATAAAATACACATTTTGGGGGTTTTTAAATCACTGCATTCTGTTTTTATTTACATTTTACAAAGCAATTTTGGGGGAAATGGATTTCGAGATTCCACAGGCTCGATTTTATTTGGGGTCAAACAAGAATACGTTTATGTCCTTAGATGTTGTAGCACGCTTTACACATTTTTGAGTGACAATTATACATGTAAATGTGGCCAAAAGTCGCATCACAGTTGTCGTCTTTAACGTGTTAACAGAGATTTTAATCAGACATCACAAGTCGAGCAGTGCAGAGCAGCAGTTTGTAAAGTGGGGACGTTACTCCTAATGGGTCGCATTTGTGTCACTGTCTTACGCTTGATTTGTTTCAACTGAAACAAAATATCGAATGACTTTATTATGAGTCTGTTTGTATTAAAATACAGTACATATACATTAGAGAAGGAGGAGATCCCATTAGCCGTGTACCATGCTAACACAGTATAAAGTGTAAGGATTTTTCTGGTGTCACAGAGACATTCACATCAGGAATAAAGGTAATTCATTGGATCTTCATCTTCTCTTATGCCAAGAGTACATGAACATGCGTATGTTCATTCTTGCAGCCAACAACAGAACATTTGCTGTGCTTCATTAACAGAATATAGAGTTAGAGTTGGCAGAAAAAGGCTCTAGCAAGGAAATAGTAGTTGTTCATTCTTTGTTTGAGTGCAAACAAGCCACTGTGCACGCATCACGCCAATGTGTTGTTACACAGTGCCCTGTATAAGTCATGGAAGAAAGACTAGACTACAAACAAGGTGATTCAGTCAGTTCAGCCGTAGTGTGTGCAGCAGGTAAAACAGAGACAAAGGCATAACATAAAGGGGCGCTTTAACAAGCTGTTTTCAATTATCTGGTGGCTAGTCATTTGTGCCACTTCCTTAATTACATTAACACAAATTATTAGGTGCTTATAAATGAGTCAGTTATTTCAAGCGTGTCAAACACAGTAATATGTCTATTTATTCTGGGCACTTGTTCAGATCAGCTGTAGCAAACACCTGTCCTATAACTTACAGCTGACGAACTCCGCGACTGGTGTCTATGGCAGGTGATTGACACAACATACGGCCAATCATCGGGCTCCATGATAACACCGGCAGCATGGGCACAGGTCACATGAAAGGAGGTGGGACACCGGCCACATGAGCACTGGATACAAGCCCCTGAGTGCCGCTTTCCCGCACAGCGTTTACGACAATAGATGCACTTCTGTAAACACATACAGACCAGACCAGACTGTCAATAGGCCTGAATGAACTGAGGTTGCACACGAAAAGCTGGGAAAATGTTAATACTGCAAAGGAATTATAAAAACAATTGAGAGACGCCAAGAACCAAAAAATGGCCAATGGTCTAGAACGATCAGCAGCTGCTTTTAGACAAACCACAGGTGTTTTTAGACTGTATGCAGCTTGTTTTCTTTTTTAATATAACTGGATTTAAAATGCTGTCAAAGTGTTCTTCAAAAAACATTTTTCTGTAAACAGTAATTATGTTCTTTAAGTACGTCTTTACCAAAATGTTTTCAAGTCTAACTGGAAATGATCCAAAACGATGTCACATATACACAACGAATAAATAAATTCTCTAGCCTTAAAAGTAATATTTGTCCTTTATATCGTTATGGCTTGCATTC
This sequence comes from Benitochromis conjunctus, assembly GCA_015052645.1. NCBI lineage: Eukaryota > Metazoa > Chordata > Actinopteri > Cichliformes > Cichlidae > Benitochromis > Benitochromis conjunctus. The sequence continues at coordinate 3,322 of VOQK01030325.1, forward strand.
TAAAGACACATAAAAACAACAGCTGGCCTGCCACTCTCGGCTTTTAGAATGATGTGGTCTTTCAAAAGCACGTTGCTAATGGCTCAGTAAGACTAAAGTATGAATAGGATGGCCAACCTCACTGCGATCAAGAAAACTTGGTGGTTAGCCAGTGATTGCATTGAATTTTTTTTGCTGTTGGAAACTGATTGCAAGAACATGTTATGAAAAACTTGGTGCCCAGAGGTCAAGCACGTAACACCCATAACTTCTGGACAACCACTTTGGATCACAAGATAATTGCACGCGTCACATGGTGGGAGGCAACAATCACAGTACAGCTCAGCCTGACTGCAATCACGCTCACACAGCAGACAGATTAGCAAAGGATAAGAAAAAACTACCATCTAGTTTATCATTGCAGATGGGGACTCAACCAAACTGGTTGCCAGCTGATTTATTTTCTAGTTTTATTCCTATATAAAAGCAAGGTCACTGAGTATCTATATAACTTTGCAGTTAAACTGATGTCACTATTTGTGAAAGAATGACTGAATCTGTTTCAAAACTGATGCTCTAGCTGTACTCTGAATTTAAGTAGTTCATTTCTGTATATGTAGACAGCGGCAGATTTGCAACAGATAGCAACAGATTTGTGATTTTCCCCAGTGTATCACAGTAAAATGCTGTATTATCCGAAACAGACTGCATGTAACAGCCAGTCAATCGCAGTCGGTCAGCAGACTGACTCCATCTTCCCGTTGCTTTATCGCCATCCTGACGCAGCAAAGTTACTTTGAAGAAATGAATGAAAGGACCAACACAGCTTCATTTGCTTTATATTAAGAAAGATTCCTTGCACTACACTGTAAATAAAAGTAGGACACGACAGCCTGAGAGTACTCAGCACAAGTGACATATAATCTATATAACAGTAGTTTCCAACAGCAGCTGCTGACTGATACTGGACCGTCATATGGGATACCTCCACGGCACCACTTTTGGATCTTGGCACTGCTGACATCAGTTTGATGAATGACGAACATTGATCAAACTTTTTGGTTAATTAATACATTTGTTGGGTTTCTTTTATATAGAAAATCAAAAGACACTGATAGAAAACATGAAATACTGTGCTTCCAGAGATGAAAGGAGGAACTTGTGATGGACAGCAACATCCTGCACACACTTTGAGTGGCTGATTTTCTCTGTACATACATAAAGGACAGACTGAGGATATGATTTACCCAAAGGGCAAATCATTTTACCCTAAGGGTAATAAATAAATAAATAAATACAAATTCACATCGTAAATGAAAGACCTTCACTCGGATATTCAACTTTTTAAATTTCAAATGCAAACTACTGCACAATACACCTTCTCCCAGTGACTGCCTTTACTGCTGTGGAGGAAACCTGACCTTATTCACTAAAGAAACCATGTCTGGGGTAAAAATAAAATAAATAAATAAATTTTAAAAAAAAGTAAAGTAATTTAACATTTGCATTACCACTCCAGACTTTAAATGTTGGCTAAGAAAAACAGCAAGTTAGTGACAATAGACGGCTCAGTGAATCACCGCTCAGCTGCACTGTGAACCTCTAACATAATTTAAAGCCATTATGTGCTCCAAAAAAATTATATCTGTACAAATCTGCTGTTATTGGATACGGTAGTGTAAACAAGTCATTGATAGCAGAAAATAAAATGAGACACCCCAGTTTAATAGTCAACAGAAACATGTTATTGGACTGCTGCAATACAAAGAAACCCTCAAGTAAAGCCAATCAGATGACATCGTTTAAGCTTTCCACAAATAAAAAGGGCTTCAATCTGTATGTTGTGGTATTTTCTTTCCTCGTTTAAGCTCTGTGAAGAGCACACAACTGCACACTTGAGAGCATAATACACATATACATCCTACACACAAACACTGCCATGCATCCATGCACAAACACACTTGAAGCTAAATTTTCTAAAAGACTCTCTCTCGGGTTTCTGCACTAAACAGCCCATCAAGTCAGTTCCCTCTACTGTGGCATCTCTCTTGTTCGTCCTCTCCAACTAAAGGGAAAATATGATGACATGCCTCCCATTATAACCCCACTCCCTCCCGCTTCCTCTTTCACCCCCTTTGCACACCTTCCATCTCACTCCATTTTCTCTAGTCTGCTCTTAATAAAACACCCATCTACGCTCTCTTCTTCGCTTCACTTCCCTGCCCTGGCTTCTGTCTTTGCAGCATGGTTTCACATCTTACTGAAGGTAATTTATTCATTAATCTAATTCCCTGGAAATCCATGCTATAATATCGACATATAATACGTCTATATGCAGACACGTTACAGTGCCTCAGCGAGTTTAAGTGGGAATTAGCTGGTTTTTTAATATCTATTTCTATAAAAGGTTCTAAATTACCATATCACTGCTATATGTTGTGCATGCCATTGTTGTTTACATATTGTTAAAACAGCACGTGTTGAAATATTAAGAAAATACAATATCAAAAGCACCTTATGACAGTTTAACTCCCCTGTGTATATTTCTATATAATAGGATGTGATGATGTCCAGAAACAAGAGCGAGGCATCTGAGAGGTGAATAAGAAGGTGACGCTCTGCAAGTACGAACCTTTCTTAGAGTCTCTGTCCTTATCAGCTAAGCCACTGCCCTTTGTTCATTTATTTGAACAAATCAATAACTGATCTAATTAGTTGGCTCAGCATTAATTAAATTTAACCTCTACAGCAGGGCTGGCTTTGTCTTTACAATTATCAGCTTAGGCCTCTTAATGCAGATATCAGTTGGGGATCAGGTATTGTGTATAGTGAGAGACTATCCTCTTTTCCTCTTGTGAGGAAAACCAAAAGGCAATGTAAATGCTGAATTTAAAACAGGGTGAAAATCCTAAGTTTATCCTCTTTTTTTTTTTCTCCTAATAATGAAGTTTCCTGTCTTTTCTGTTCCTGAGCTGAGGGAGATGCAGTCAGTGCTTTTCTCGGTGACTAACTTGGCCTACATTTCGTAAAGCCTTTTCCCATACCTCCTACATTATGGACAGCACTGCACAGATGAACTGGCCCGACTGTCTAGTCCACTTATTGAGGCCAGCATAACAAGATTCTAGCTGGCATGCACCGTGTGCAAAATCTGTGTGTTTGTATTTGTGCAAATGAGCACTTATGTACATATATTGGCAGGGGGAGGGGGAAACAAAACAAAATACTACACATTAGATCACAAAGTAATATAAACATATAAGAATAATTGTTTTAATGCGTGTGTGAACTTAGCCAATTTTTCCCTTGTGACTTCTGCAGGGTGTATTCGGGTGCCTGTGTTGAGCCATGCGTTAAGAACATTCCCACAGTAAATTATAAATGTGTATGTGTGCACATCGGTGTGCGTGTGTTGTATGATAGTAAATTATGAATGCACTGAGCTGCTGCAGGGGCAACGAGTCCAATGCGAACTTCAGAACACGTGGCTGGGGAGTGAATCTACAAATGACAACGCCGACAAAACAGAAAGGTAGTCTGTACGCCATCCTAGAAACTTTAAGAGAAAGTCTGCATCACAGGAGCACACTTTCTACTGGTATGCATATGTGTACTTCTGCGACTACGCTAATTAATGAAAACTTGAAAACTAAATCTAAAGATTTTGTGTCATTGTGTTAAGTAGGAAACGCTTTAACATGTAACCGATTCTCAAATAATCCACTTTAAGATTTATAGCTACAAAGACCCACGGGAGGTATCCAGCATTGATTGGCACTTTAATAAAGAAAGCATTTAACGTCTAAAGCCAGGAAGTACCACTTCCTCTAAAAGGAATTTAGGTCCTTCCTATACTTACATTTTGGCCATCACACAGGTCATGTCAGAGGCTTTTATGAGCACCCCGCCTCTTCCCGTTTGGACTATAATTTTCATTTTGTTCAGATTTCAGCCCATGGATATGGAAACTGACTTTGTGGTTTGTGCTTTCATATCCAAATGAGCTTAATTTCAATGTGGTGTGAGAAGATATGAACCATATCCCTGTAAATACCCTATGGGTAATGTCACTATGTCCACAGAGTTAGCATCCCATTCAGTGTCAGTGCAGCGATACTCCTTGAACTATTTTTGGGTAAGCATTCATGTATAAACCTAAATTGGCTGGTTCCCTGTGGTGAAGTATGACATTTTAGTTATAACTGAAGTCTATTCACTCAGATGCTGTTTTCTGAGGGACTGATAACTAAACTCAAACTGGATATCACTGTGTTACACTAAAAAGTCTCCTTACCATTTCTTTAATTTGGAAAGAAAGGGCAGATGATGAAAGTCAAAGGACTTTATCGGGAATTTAACTGCCAAAGTTATAGTTTGAGGCTAGGTCATTGGGCCAACAGGTTTTCTCTTAACAGTGAGAGTAAAGCCTCAGTCACATAAGACTGGTCAGTGACCCTCTCTCAACCTCTGGTCACTAGGGAAAAAGTGTGTATTCCCCAATTGGTTAGCAAGTGATTGCTGGCTGTCGCAAGGTGAAACTGGTTGCAAAGAGAATGCTGCACCAAAACTTCCTTGGGCTTGCTTTGGTCACTAGCAGATTTGCCCTGACTGCAACCTCCAGCAACCACTCACCAGCCAGGTGTAGAAAACACACCTTTTCCCAAGTGACTGGTGGTTAGCAGGGGGTCACTGACCCGTCTCTAGGCCTGCATGGCTGAGGCTTTAGGAATCAATTTCAATGCGGCTGCCAGCAACCACGTGCAACCTATCAGGGAGTACCTCTTTTTCCCTCATGACCGGAGGTTGCCAGATGGTTGCCAACAGGTCTCTAGGCCTTTGTGTCCGTGGCCTATACTACCCTTTTCCACAACCCTTCTTAAAAGGCCAGATCTGTCCAGTTCATCTGTGCATTTGCAATTTCACCATGGACAAACATTAACTTCATTTTATGTCGGGGGACAAATGAGATATAGTTCTCTGGCTATGAGCTAGAAACCCCTGAGACCGAATTCATCTTACTTTTTTATTTATTTTAAATAACATTCATGGTGTTGTGCACTGTATATTCGTCCTTCTTTGTGACTGTGTAGGCATGGACTTTTACTGTAACATCCTCAGGCCATCGCAGCTGTGCTGTGCTGTGACGAAAGCTCAAAACAAGACTTCCAGGGAGCACTCTAAAAGCAGCAGCAGGGCTGGAAGTGGCGCATCACTGCATACAAAGACAACTTTGGAAGGGACAACGGCCAGTGTTAAATTGGGCATGGCTTTTAATTTTTGTTGTATAACTTTGTAATCTCAGCTCATACATATTAATGATGTATTCACATCATTGTTACTTTCAGCTCACGCAATCCATTTTGAACAATAAGCTGATTTATTAATGTAACTTTTGTCATGAGCTGTTTTAAGGAGTCCTAAACTGTGATTTATTACATATGCTTCAAAGAAGAATGGAGCTTATCACATCTCTGTGATCCATCTTTGTGAGGATGTGCTTCTCCAACACTTTGCTTTCTGCTGAGTTATCATGGAGCCTGCAGCAGAAAGCTAAGTATAGTAGCAACATGTCAGGTCTGCTGAGACACACAGCAGCTCCCTCATTAAACAAACACATACACACTTAATAAATGCACAAACACATGCACATGCACTCAGGGAGGCAGACATACACCTGCACACATACAGACAAACATCAGCACATAGACGGTCTTAAACACACACACACGCAAACCTCCCCACTCCCACCCACCAGTGGTTAATTATCTAGCTTTGATTGCGGGCATGTTCGTCTCACATTGTTAATTAGAACTGTGAACACTTCATTAATTAGACCAGGACAGTCCTCAAGGAGTGTGTGTGGTGTGTGTGTGTGTGCGTCTGTGTGTTCTCACCAGTTTATATCGCTGCATGGGGATCCTGCTGGTGTCGATGGGACTCCTCTTGGATTCGTTGCTGAACCTCGCCTCTGGCAGTGCTACTGCACACATCACGTGAGCCCATCTATACACACATATACACACAAACAAATTAATACATTGTGATGATTAAGATACGCAGACAATTCATTTGGCTGAGCTCTGGAGATGAGGGATAAGTGTGCAGAGCTAATCGCAGAACAAAAGCTTGTCTCACTTGTCGTTTTGGGTTTTCTTTAGAGCGCCACCTCTGAGGTTACAGAGACAGCATTCCTGGGAAAAGAGAAAAATGAGTGAGACGGACGAAACGCAGATATTTTTCTTCTAGTCGCCAAAATCTATACACGTGCCACACATATTATAATGAGTGCATCGTGTGTAGCACTGGGTGAGGTCTGTGGAAAACTATGTGAGCTGTGTTATGTTTAAAAAGGAAGACACTCCAGCTTATTAAACAGTCAGAAAGAAGAAATAATTAGGTATGTCTTTATTGTATACAGTGATCACGCTTACTGCGGTGTGTCAGCTTCCACATATGAATATGGTCATCTACATTTTTAAGATATTACTGAGCGGTCTGATTGGGGTCGGATCTTTGGGAGATCCATCATCATCGGGTTATAACATATGATTATTTTAATATTAGTTCACATTAAAAGTTCAGGATCGCACTGCTATTCTTCTGATACACCACGGTCACACTTGAATCAAAGGTATAAAATTGCCTTACTGCTGTAAAATTTTCCTCGGTACAGCGATCACATGACCATTGTTCACTGACGTCATCTGCAGCAACGCCGTAGCAACCTAAAGTAAGAAGGGATGGATCAAAAATCTGTGGCAAAAAATACTCACTGACTCCTCAAATGCTATTAAACTGTTGTGTCGATGGGCCAGGAGAAAAACAGCAGACTTGACAGTAAATGGCGAGATAATTTTATGTTATTAAGGCAAAAGATGTCACAACAAAAGAAAGAGTTCATCGTTGTTTACAAAGGCACATGCACTGTGTGGGTTTATCTCATATTAACGTGTGTCATAGCACGCTGTCATTTCAGACACTTCACAGCAGCAACTTTGCTTTTTGGTCTGCGTCCTCCCATCCAAATGTTTTTCCAAAATTACAAATTAAAAATGGCCTTGAACAGAGAAACACTGGAATTTCACTTAGTAAAACAAACGTGATCTTATTCAAAGCTGGCAGCTGATTACAATCCATGAGCTAGAGGCTTTAGACACGTAGGTTGGGAGGAATTTTTATGTGAAAAAAAACACACTTGAAGTCTGTATATGTGTGCCTGTCACTATTCTTTTCCTGGATTATCCATCAGAAAACCAAAAATAAAATCTAAGGCCACCTCTGTTTCCTTTCCAGAGTTCAAATAACAGAACCAACAGAAAGCTACATCAACGTGTACTTATTGTTGGGCCTCAAAACCAAACTTGTGGCTTTTTCATCAGTGTCAAATGACATACACTTCATCTCTAACTCCCAC
>VOQK01030325.1:10734-27804 GCA_015052645.1 Benitochromis conjunctus
TAACTTTTCTGCTGCCTGTGATGTAGGGCTGCTGGTTTAAAAGCACACGGCACTAATGCTGCGGCGTCTGACATGATGCCAGTCAGTGGACCCATTTCTTGTGACATATCACCCCATGCTAGGAATTATGGTCTGCAGTAGAGTACACCAGTGCAGAAATACACACTCAGTGTTTGTGCTGGTAGGGAGAAAAGGGGGAAGATGATCACACACACACACACACACACACACACACACACACACACACACACACACACACACACACACACACACACTCACACACACGACGCACACACACACACACACACACACACACACAAAATAAATACATAACATCCTAGACCCAGTAGACTAAAAATATGGTGAAGTGAACATTAGTAAGAGTGACTCAAACTGACTGAAAGCTGCGGACGCTGCTGTCTAAGTCTTTTAAAAGTAGCTGTGTGTGTGTGTGTGTTTTTGTGTGTGTGCGCGCGCGTTTGTAAGGCCGGCTGGAGGCTTAAGATATCGAAATGTGCATGATTGGGACAGAGATCCGTGTGAATGAGGGATTACGACAATGCACAATGTATCGTGTCTGAGTAGACTGGAAAAGAAAAGCTCCAGGGATTTTTTTTCCCTTTTTTAAGAGAATGTGTGAGAGCTTGTTACTGGCTTGGGGATTTTGAACAGGAACTGTGTGTGGTGAAAACAGAGGATTCACCCTCAGTCTGACGAGGGAAATAAAATACTCCAAACCACAAAGAAAGGGGGGAGAAAAGGAAACAGAGAGAGGGTGGAACATACAGAAGAAATGAGTCAGGATTTAAACCCGCTGACCCTCTAACAATGACATCAGTAACACAAGCACAACATGTGGAAACGAAGAATGTCGCCTGGTGGTAGGTGGTAAACAGATGGTATGAAGTTTAAAAACTATACACATCAGTTTGTATCTTCTACCCACCCACACACACACACACACACCACCACACACACAATCTCAAATATATATGCTTCTGTTGCCTTGTGCATACATACTTGCATGGACTTGCAAACAACAGCTCTGGCAGTAGAGCAGAGGGGAGGTGCCATCTTCCTGCAGCAGAGGGTTAGTGGGAGTAGGGGGGCAATTCTCCTCCCGAAAAGAAAAGCAGATCTCTGGAATCAGGGGCTTGGTTCTCCTAAACCCACCACCATGAGGTGAAGGACCCTCCATTGGAGATGAAGATTGGGAGGCGTCTTTAGCTACCATTGGCTTATTGTCCTCTGCTTTGTCTTCCGCCTGGGGGAGGAAGAGACTGTAACTTTCATGTAAAAAAACTTAAAATTGTCTCTCCAGACTGGACTTTAATTACATTTAGAGCTGGAATTGTGCTGAAAAACTGTAAGCTGTAATTATCAGTAAAGCGGTTGGATAAAAATCACAGACATATGAGCTCAACACAGGATAAGAATCACTGACCAGTGCAATATTGAAACAACCTCTACTTGGAGCAGCAAAAATGCTAGCCAATGAGCCAAATGATGTATACACAGTATGAAATGTGACCTTTCAACATTCTCATGAGAGGAAAGTTGCAATGCGTACTTAATTTACACCAATGAAACTGTGCATTTTAAAGAAAATCCATCTCCCAATTTGTGCTGACCTCCCGTTTACCTGATAGTAGGGCATGAAGAGTGTGCACACTGCACAGTATGGCTGCATGGTGGCTGCATGAGCATTGTACTCCCTCTCTGTTGAGAAGCAGCTCTTTTTGTTCTGCCACAGGTAGACGAACGGCTTTGCCCATGCTTCCATTTCCTGCCCCTCTTCTTCTGCCAAGCTTGCTTCAGGTGGCTCTAAATGGAGACAAAATAAAGCCTTACAACATTGCAATCACTCATCTATTCAAACAGTGGTTTCTTTTACTGGGGCACGGACAATGATTCATGCAATTCCAACCACGGATCTCTTGCCTGGTAGTTTGTTAATTAAGCCTTTTCTGAACGTGAAATAATCATCTGGCCAGAATATTACAAAAAAAACCCAAAAAACTCCACAAAATCGCTCTCACAAAGTGACTTCTGCAGCATTTTCTGCACAGAATCACTGCAGAAGTCAGAACTAATCCAGCCGCTGTGGTGACAATTTCCTCCAGTGACTTGAAAAACATTTTCACAGAACAGACGCCTGTCAGTTTCCAAATTTGCCCAAAAATAATTAAGCACTCTCATCATCATAAAACAGGCTTCTCACAGCCATGGACATTTCTTACTCGCGGATAAACAACTACAACGGCTGCTGAATTATTCATCCTTTCTCACAACTACAGAGATGATGAATGTGACTGTGTGTGTATATGCGCATTAGTGGTTGTTAATGGAGCCCCCCCTCCCCCCCATTCAAAACCCCACCCCGTTAAAACCATGAAAACAAATAGAGTATCTATCACTAGATCATTTTACTGTGGTAGGCCTGAGAATTAAATGTGTTTGGTTTATGTGTGCATTGACGTCAAAAGAATCATTTGGGGGGGACATAAAATTTGAAAAATGAGGTGGGGAAGTGTGGACCACAGGGTGGAATGGCTCACTGTGGGAAAACACAAATTTCACCTGAGTGTACTTTATATTTGTGTCAAGACTGTTGTTCATGCTGCTAACAGAGTCAGTTCTATTACTGCTGAGTGTATTGTGTTAGGAATACAAACTTTTACAAAGAATGTGTTATTGTTTTTGGACTACAAAGCGGATTAAGATCTAAATGTTGTGATGATTGCATTCTGGTTCGCTCCAGTGCAACCAAAAAGAAGTCTAACGATCCTGGGTTCTGGCCCGGTGCCACCCACCATGCAGTACTCACCACAACAGGAAATGTCCCTGGGTTTTTTATTGAAATGAGCTTGACTCTTGGCTTATACTGTGTGCATGTGTCGCTGTCTAAATGTCTTTTTTAGGGCTCAATCATAGCAATGCCTTTCAGTGAACTGTGTTAACTGTATACATGTGTGTGTTTTTTCAGTGTGCCCACCATCGTCACTGGCGACCTGTTGTTTGACAGCAGTTGGTACAGCTCTTGCGGTGGGTTTCCTGAGTGGGTGACGCCAGCTCTTAGTGGACCTCTTCATTGACAGGGCAGGGTACTGGCATAGACAGGGATTGATTGAATGTGTTTAAAAAAAAATGTATTTCTGTAAAGTGTAAACTTTTATAATTGACTGTTTTAAAAAAACTAACTAACAAACAAAACACTCACAGCACAAACCTCCCCAGGTTCCAGGCCTGATTCATTGCACTCATAATTATTTGTATCATTTATTTCTTCTTCTTCATCATCGTCGTCGTCAGACGAGTCACTACTGCTCTCTCCCTTGGCACTGTGCTGCTCTGCCTCATCGCCATCAGAGCCTCCTTCTTCCATATCAGACACCCTATCCTGTTCTCCATCTCCCGTTCTGAGAGGTGAAACAGCAGTATCGGAGTGGAGTCTCTCCTCAGCTTCCCTTTGTCTCCCCAGCTCCCTGCACAGGGACAGCGCATCAGCCCCATCTGCATCGTCTCTTTGCAACTCGTACTCTCCACAAAGCTCCAAAGGCTCCATAGCACCAACTGAAACTAGAGAAGTGGGCTCGAGCTGAGCCCAGGTGAGAGGCCCACTTTCTCCTTCCTGGTTTTCTGACTCACGTAGTTCTTGCTCAGGGTTTTCCAGGTCAGTGACCTCTTTGCACTGAGGTTCAGTCCACATGGTGTAAGGTAGAGGGTCATGGGTAAAGTCAGAAGGGAGCTCTGGGTGCAGACTTTGGATAAGGACTGCAGGATTTTGGGAATTGAAGTTTTTCCAGATGCTACTGGAGAACGTTTTAGGCTCTGTGTATGGGTGCTGGGGTGTACAAAAGGAAGAGGAGTATGTAGTGTGATGCTGTAGTTGTAATGCTGAGTGGCTGTCAGTTTGAGTGCATAATGGAGGGGCAGGGGCTGGGATGTTTTTGTTCGAGGTACTGAATCCGCCTTCTCTTTGAAATGGATCTTTGGAGTCATTTTTATTTGCAAACTCTTGTAAGTTGGGTTTCTGCTCTCTTTGAGGTGCAGTGCTCTGAACAAGCTGCCCAGGGGAGGCATCGCTCGGTCCAGTAAGATTTTCCAGCTTTGCATGATCCTTGTCGGCAGCAACTGCAGGCATTATCATCATTTCATGGACACCACCAGATGTTATTTTGTGCATACCACTGGCAGTTAAATGAGCCGTTTTTCCTTCTGAACCAGACACCGCTGCCCCTTCGCAATTATATGGGGAATTTAAATGCCAGTTGTTGGCATGTTCTCCTGTATGAAGTTCTGCTGACATCATCAAATCAGCCGCTTTCTCTTCTTGTCTGGCTCCATGTGAGGATGAAGCGCCAGTTGGCATCTCCCTCTGAAGCACAGGTGCAATCTGGTGACTACACGATTGAGATTTTGGAAAGTCAGTGAGGCCATCATCAGCAGGCGTGAGCGAGGGCATCTCTTGGGTCAGTACAGGTGGCAAAGGGCAAATTCCAACCTTATCGGCAGGCTCCGGAGTGAGTTGTGGCATATCCACTGCATTCCTCTGCAGAAGAGGGGGGGGTAGACTTTCCTCAGTGTTGCTTTTTAAAATGTGATTGTGTTTAGAAGGAGAGCTACATGATGTGCAGCTACCCCCCTCTACTGGCTCACTTTTTAGACCATAAAGTGCTTCTGTTGCGGAGTGTAGATTGATAGGTTTCGAATCAACAACTGCGTCCATTCTCTCTGCTTTAACAGTGGTGTTAGAGTGACTCTCTGTGCCTGTGTCCATGCTGCAATCAGTGTTGAATATTACACTTAAAGTGTCTTCTCTACATACTGAACCAGATGTGTGAGCTTTAGAAAGAGGGGAACACAAGTTCACCACAGTCTCATCAGAAGTGCTTGTGTGGGAAGTTGAATTGTGTTTACTGGCTTCCACAGGAGGCATCCTGATTGAGCAGTCTTTACGAGATGAGGGGTCTCTTTGTTCAGAAGAGGGACACCTTGACTCGTTAATTCCTGGATGCGCCTGAGAAGCCTGAGGCTTTTGTCTGAGACTTTCAGCAGTTCTGCTTGTGAGACCTGGCCCTGAGAGGTATTGTGGGTCAATATGAGTGTCTGTTTCTGCCTTAAGGTCATTCTTCAAAGGTGAGGCAGGGGGGCTGTCGTGAGAGTCGTGAGAGTGCTCTTTAGAAACCCCCAAACTTTTACTCTCTACACGATTTACCTTGACCACACACATCTGTCTGCAAGGACCTGTTGAGAATAAAAGAATGGATGGCTAAAATCTGAAAAACAGGCACTGCCAAAAGTTTTCACAGACATCACATGAAGGAGTTTAAAATATATGAAACCAGGTACACAGACAGCTATCTACATTTAAAAAAATTAAAGTAATATATAAGACCTCAAATATCTTCTTTATCATCTGTCAGTTTCTTACCAGAGAGCTGAACAGAGTTTTGACTCTGGTTGTGCTTTGACTCGGCTTCCTTGTTCTTCTCTTTCTGCTCTCTTTTGCTGGATGTCCCAGCCACAGACCTTCGCACCTTCGGCCCGGGGGGACCTGCCGAACTTTTCCTCTTGCTGCTTTTCAGCGCCGAGGTGCCATCCAGGCCAACGGGCTCTTCTGTGGTCCTGAGGCGCTTGGAGCGCATACGAGAGTGGCTGCTGTCAGAAGTTAAAGAGATCAAAGAAGATTAAAACTCAAAACCCTGATTGAAACCGAAAAGCAATGAAAGCATTAAAAGCAAAGGTAGAATTATGTGCCTTTTGAGATAAGGGCAAATACTTCTAGCCACAAATGTTAGATCACCAGTGACTGCACCAAAGCCACCAGTTGTTAAATTATCACAATCCGATGCATATATGCACACTTTCTCTTTCCTACTCCAAATGAAATGCCCACTAGCACCAATAACCCTACTCGATGTAATAATGTGGCACAAGCTGTTTACGCAAGAGGACAATATTGGGCGAAGCAGGTTGGGACATTGTCTGAAATTGTCAGCCACGTTATCACTACAGGATTTAGCTCATTTGGATAAGACAAGGGTGCTGTATGGATAGCATTTGCAGCAAGCAGCACACACGCCACCAGCTTTCTCACTGTGAATGCCATCTGACATTTGTACAATCGGACATTACATGGAGCTGGAATATTAGAAACTCATGTGTAGCTCCTGTTTTTAATGTCTAGAAAAGTTCAGGGTTTTAGTGAAGAAAATGACTTAAGAAAAGAGAAGAAACATTGTATGAATATAAACAAAGTACCCTTTGTTTCCAGAATTGGTCTTGCGGCGCCTCTGCAACCAGCTCTGCAGCTCTGGTGTTGTACTGGGAGTGGCAAGTGTGTGGTCAATATACGTTGAATCTTTACCCAGCATCCAGTTAGCATATCTGTCAGGCTGAAAACGCTTCACGAAAGGCTCCATTGATATCTTTACCATGTCTTTGCTACACGTGCACTAAAGGAGGAAGAAAAGATCAGATCTCTAGTTTAGGTTTATATTAACGAGATTTCTTTCAGAATAAGACTCCACAATAGACTCGAGGCTAAATGGCAATGTGTTCTCTTTTTTTTTGATAATTTTTGACCGAAATTTTACAACAACATTTCCAAAAAAAAGTCAGGATGCTGTTCAAAATGAAAACAGAATGCAATGGCTTACAAATATCAAATCCATATATTTGAGAGATACATTTTGATTAGATTGAATCTAAGTGTAATGTTACCTGTGTAGCAACCTTCCCATAGTCTATCCAACGCAAAGTAGCAAAGTTGGTCGACTCAGCGCAGTTGAACCCATGATTGAACCCAGCATGGTACCCGTAAGGGAAGGTGATCATAAACTCTCCGGCTTCCTGAGTAATCTGGCAATTTGTCATATGAGAAGAAAAGAAAGGGGAGCAAAAGATGGGATTATAGGTATGTATGTGATTTTCAACAAAAAAAAAATATACAGAAAAGAAATGACACATTTAAAATAAAACACTGAGGATTTCTGCAACCAATAAAAATTAACACTGCCTGTTTTAGAAGCAGGAAAAGCTGTTTTCATACAGGTGGTAAATAAAGGAACTAAGACTGAGAGTAATTCTTCAAAGGGGCTGAGAACCTACCTTATCAAAGGGAATACCATACTTCTTCAGTACAGAAGGGGAGATTAGAGTCATCTTATGACGAAGGAAAGCTTCACACCCCTTGATGCTACTGGGAAAAAAACCTGACAGAAACACACACATACACATAAAGACACACAACCCCCATTAGAGAGACTTAATCTGTCAGGAAAAAAAAACAACAACAGGTGAATAAAAAAGCCAAACCGAAAAGCTGTGTGAGAAGTGGCCTATCACCGACTACTACATTTTTAATATTTATTGAGTAGAGTGACATTTTTTTTCCATTATGGAAAACAGAAATTATTTCAATTATTAGCTTATCTTAAACATAATTACTTTCCCTGATGAATGGTGAAAGAAATACAGCAGTATTCAGTTTATAATGAATGCAACTACAGCCAGGAAAACCCAAAACATTGTACTTAAACAACTTAAACAACAGTCAGCAATTAATTTTATATCTGTCAGCTGGTTGATGCATTATGCAATCATTTCAGTACAATCTATCCTACAGAAAGAACTGTAATTATTGATGTGTTTTTTACATTTTCGGATAGTGGACTGAATAGATTGGAGATGCCTTATTAATCTCATATACGAGAAACTGGAAATGGCTGTCTGTAACAAAATTATCTCGGGCCATAAAGCACTTTTGGATGGCTGTAATGTGCAAATACTAAATGACACAGTTTCTCTTAGTAAAGCTGTTCCAGCTGCAAAACAATCAAATGCATTCAATTCGACTAAAAGATACAGTTTGGTTTAGTTTTACTGACTTCCATGAAAATGCTGAAGTGTCTTAGAACAATAAGACAAAAAGATCTGGGTCTCTGTTCATCCAGTCAAAAAAGAAGATCATTGCAACAACCAGTGCACTGTTTACAGTGGTCTATATATTCTGACAAAGCAAAGATGGTAAACTAGACAATGACTTCAAGTTTCATTATTCAGACACCATTCCAGCAGGAAAAACGACTAACAGATTTGTAAGTGTGACCTTAAGTGGATACAGTCCAGCTTTATATGTCGCTGAGACCCCAAGCAACTGCAGTAATCTCAATGATTTATGAAATAGATAGAAGTGAGATATGCAGAAAATAAATGTAGCACATGAGTATCTATCAGCAGCTTTCATTTTGTAACACAGCTTTCAGTTTAAAGCAGGCTGGAGAACCCTGATCTATACGTATTTGTCTTTCTTCTCAAATTAGTTGTTTTTTCACTTACTGAGCGAACCAATCGGCATTTCGAGTTCACAACGAATAACAGCATTTTACATCTAATTTACATGGGCTTATGTGTTTATGGATTTGTCAGGTTACATCTCTTTGCAGCCAGAGTTCATTAGCATGCTGCATCGAGGTTGTTCTCTCCGAGCGCACTCGGATTAATTATGAGGTGGATGTTGTTGTTTAATGCAGTCCTGCCTCTGTATGCTGCGATCATGATTCAATATTTGTTAAATTACCCAACCCAACTCCTTTTAATCTTTCACCTGTAGCCAGGCGCTCCAGTCTCTTCCCATGCTCGGGGGGGATGGCATACCTGTTAAAGACAGAGATATGGAGCAGAGAGTTATTTTTGACTGTGTATGAACATGCTCTGTTAATTATGTCTACGGGGCACCATGTGCTGACAGTTGCAAACAAACTTTCAATGAGCTTTTGCAGTTTCAAGACTGCCATCAAGTGGTGGACAAGTGAAAAACTTCAGAAAGGCGGATCAAGCTTTGAATACACTGCACTGTTAATTTATATGTAATCTTAACAACATACAGCAAGATGCTACCATTAATCCCCCAGCTGTGCTCACACTCCTTTACCATTACCTATATTTTTCCACAATATGTGACCATTTAAGGTTTGGACTTCATACTATATAAATCTTAGCCACTATAGCATTTCAAAATTCAAGCCCAGTTATGTGTCCGATGAGGACACAGTAACCATCGTTGAGTGCTGCTGAGTTATGAGTTTGCAGAATTTCAAGTTGACCTTATTCTGCGTCTTCTCGTTCAGGCTGCTGGTGCAACCTGAATATATAATCTTCCCAAACTTCCCAGCAAGAAATCCATGAAGCGTGACAAGATTCCCTCTGGGCTTGACTAGACATTCCATTTGACTAGTACCATCCGCCCTCAGGTGTGTGGAATTTCTATCATCATACCACCTGTCAGTTTAACACAGCAGTGAGAGACAGGGTGAGAAAAGGAAGCAAACCTCAGGTAGAGGTGACACGGGGAGTTTGGGGGAGGAGGGGGGCGAATACGGGATTGAGAAGAGGTGAGAGAAGTGCATCTTTTAAGCTGCTCCCCTCCAGGGACAAGATGTCAACACATCAGTGAGATGAAAGAGTCTACGTCAGTGAGCGTGTGTGTGTGAGTGTGTGTGTGTGTGTGAGAGAGAGAGTACTAGATGATAAGGGTATGCATGTGTGTGGGAATTTGGTACACCAGGCTGCTCTTTGTGAGTGTGTATGACTGTTTCTGTGTGTCTGGCTGTCTGGCTGTGACACTGATCCCTGTGGGGTTGCAGGGCTCACTGCTCTAATGAGCAAAACTCCCTCCAGGGCAAGAGAGAGAAATGGAACAACCAAGCTGACAAAGAAATGAAAAGCAAACTTCATTCTGATCTACCTGCATTTCCACTTCTTCTTCACCTTTATTACTCTAGTGCTAACCTCCTTAATGACTAAGCTCTGATAATTCCTTTCACCTGTGCAATAGGCATTCTGTGATGGATTGTGATACCTTTCACTGTGGTCAATAAAGTACGTTCTCTAAAATCGTGAAGAAGATAGTTTGAAAAATTGAAAAAAGAAGAATCTGTTCATTAAGCTGGCTCAATGAAAGAGTAACAACAGAGAAAATTCCAGTAATTATATCCCCCAGACCCCAATTAATCTGTAAGAAAAAAAATAATCAATGACGTTTGCTGGGATGCAGTATGAGACAAAACCCTCCAACATCACCACATGATCAGCACGGACAATTTGGAGTTCTAATTGTCCGTATTAATGCAGTTCCATTCAATTCAAAGACAATGAGAAATCTCAGGTTTAACAAACTACTACTAAGAGTTTATGGTTTTGATCGGTGTTAAGCGTTTGTGCTAACTGCGTACCGTATTGATTGACTTGCTAAAATGCTAAATTTCTCCTTGTTCTGTTGTACATACAGGAAAGACAGCTCCCGAGAAGTCAATTTAAATGCTTGCACCCGTGGAGAATAGCACAGCTGCCGCACACTCGCTGCCTGCACATGTAGCCTAATTGCTTCATCTGTTGTTCCTTTACAGCTCTCACCACTACTTAGAGACCCCTAACACTCATTTATTTCTTTGTGTGCCAAAAACAACCACAGGAAGAAAACTCTGGGGGCTGTATGTATTTGAATTGGCATGCAAATCAAATTAAACCTGTAACACTGTAAATACTTGCTATTTAAATCCACTTTGGTCATGATAAAAGCTATTTTCCAGCTCTGATACAAACGAAAGGATATGCATCTCCGCTAAACTTTCTCATCCTTAAAATAGTGCCTGCTATGCCCTGTATTTGTTTAAACAAGTCACATAAAAATTAAAAAAAAATCTCATTATTCACAATTTTAGTTTAATGAAGTTAAT
Organism: Benitochromis conjunctus; assembly: GCA_015052645.1. Classification (NCBI taxonomy): domain Eukaryota; kingdom Metazoa; phylum Chordata; class Actinopteri; order Cichliformes; family Cichlidae; genus Benitochromis; species Benitochromis conjunctus. The sequence goes on from VOQK01030325.1 coordinate 21,477, forward strand.
TTGAGTTAACTCTTTACCCTGCAGGAAAATCTAACTGGTTAACAAAGTTAAAGTGTTTAATGCATTGTATTACTGCACTGCAGAATTGTTTATTCTTTTTGCACTTCCGTCCTCTACCTAAAACTAGAATTTGGCTTTCCAAACCATCTAGCCATCCACTTTCAACCACTTAACTGGGTTTGGGTCGTGGGGGGAGCAGTCTAAGCAGAGAAGCCCAGACCCCACGCTATCTGGACACAGCCTCCAGCTCATCCAGAGGGATGCTGAGATGCTTTCAAGACAGTTGAGAGATATAATCTCTCCAACCTGTCCTGGGTCTGCCCTTGGCCCTCCTTCAGGTAGGAAGTGCCTGAAACACCTCGCCTGGAAAGCATTTGGGAGGTGTCCTAATTAGATGCTTAAACCACCTCAACTGGCTCCTTTCCAGACTCCAATACTCCAAGTTCTTCCTGAATGACCAAGTCTCCTCACCCTGTCTCGAAAGCAGCCCACCCACCCCTCAAAGGAAGCTCGGTGTAACCATGAGGTCATTCTTTCGTTCTTTCACAAGACACAGGCTGTGGCAAGATTTGTATGATCAACGCCTTCTGCGCTATGAAGCTTGATTTATTAGTTAAAAGACTTCGATATAATATGTTTAAAGGGCTGTAGTCACCTTTAGCTGCACATTTCTCATATTTGTCTAATTTGTCTGCCTGGTAGTTAGTAGAAAAGAGAAGAACGACTGATACAATGTGTGAAACGTTGTTAGATTAGATCTCCTTGCTGTAGGAGTCAGATTATAACTCAGTGACTAATAGAAAACTCTAAAATGATTCCACCCCCTACCTACAACACCTTTCCTCACTCACCAAGATTTAGGCTCTCCAAAGTGCAGGTAGTTGATGCTGTAAAGGTCCATATCCTCAGTGTGCCAGGAGAAGGTGGTCTTCCACATACCAAAGTATAGATATGGAGTGTTGACACCTTGAATGGAAACACCGCAGTCCTCCTCTATAACATCCAGGATGGAGTTCAGGTGGGCAATATTCCACTCATCCACATCCTAGAAAATGAGAAACAGGCTTTAGACCTGGGTTACAGATCGGTACTGCAGTTGATGATGGCATTTTAAATCCAATCACTATCAGCTCAGCTACACAAAGAGACAAGTGCGCTGTGCCGCTAAAGTGCAGCTCGACATTTTTTGACCTTCAGTTGTTCAAGCCAGCAATGAAGAAATGCTACCCAGGCTTCCAGTCACTCTATATTAATAGAAACCGCACTATTCACCGATTTTACTGGGGGGTCAACAATGCAGTGCAAAACTGGGGGATTTGTAATTACTATTGAAGTCCCTGTACACAAAATCCTTCTGATTACTTTAATTATTCTGGTGTATTTGTGTGTATGTAGAAATGGCAAACAGTTCCAACACTGATATACAGTCAAGTCTGTAAGTTGTTGGACAATGACACGTTGTTTGTAATTTTGCCTTTTTACTTCTCCACAGTGGATTTTAAATCAAGCAATCGAGATATGATCAAAGTGCAGACTTTCAGCTTTTATTTAACAAAAGTATTTGCATTACCAAATTAGGAATTGTAGCTATTTTTATACATAGTCCCTTATTTTTAAAGGCTCAAAACTAATCGAGGGAAAAAACTAACCACTGTTAAATATAAGGATTGGTTTTAACACTTGGCCAAAAATCCTTTGGAGTCAATCGTTGCCCGAAGCTTAGATCTGACAGATGTCACCAAATGCTGTGCTTCCTACACTGAGGTGCTTTGCTAGGCCTGTACTGCCTGTTTCTGGGTCTTTCTGAATTCAGTGGTGTAAGTGAAAAGCTGCTCTATTGGGATGGGGTTAAATGGCTTTCGTGGGCATTGAATAATGTCCCATTTCTTTTACTGCTCTTGCAGTATGCTTTCTGTCATTATCCATGTGAACTGTGAAGTGCTGTCTAACCAGCTTTGCAGTATTTGTCTGAATCTGTGCAGAGTATAGCCCTGTACACGTCGCAGTTCATCCTAATGAACAGTCATATCCTCAATAAATACTAGTGACCCGGTTGCTGGCAGCCGTACATCCTCATGCCATAACACTACCTCCACCATGTCTGACAGAAAATGTTTTATGCTTCAGATCATAAGCTGTTTATCTCTTTCTCAATACTCATCTCCACCCATCATTGTGGTAAAGGTTAATCTTGGTTTCATGTGTCCAAATGATTTTTCCAGGACTGTTCTGGATATTTTAGATGTTTTTTGTCAAAGTTTAATTCAGACTTCTTGTTTTTGAGTGTAACCAGTGATTTGCACTTTGTTGCAACTCTCTTTTCTTCCATTCATGAAGGTAGACTTTGACAGTTACTTTCACAAGGCACCAAGTGCATGTTCCACATGTATCAAGTCCAAATATGTTATCTGTTTCATTTGTCATGAAATAACAAAGGAACAGGCCTTTGATAGCTTAAATGGTTTTAGGGTTTGGGGTACACAAAGTCATACAAATTATTATTTTCCTAATGATAAAACGAATTGTAAAAACTGAGCAGGGAATGTGATAAGAGAAAGCTAAACCAGAAAGGTTGGCTTTAGCATCAGCGTGCATGGAAAAAAGAAAAAAAAAGAGCAAAACCAGAGAGAAGAAAGATCCATCTACCTCATCGTAGAGGCTGCCACTGACGTCAGCACCATATATGGGTGAAACAAAAGTGAGGTTCTTCCAATACTTCCTCTCAAGGTCTTCATAATTCAGGTAGCGAGGTGTACAGTACCTGTGAAAAAAGACATTTCATTTGACATTAGACAACGATCCTTGAAGTTGTACAAGTACTTTGCTGTGGTCTGAGCTGGAGACGCAGGATCAGAGCCAGTGACACCAACACCAAAGCAACTTATTTGTATTCTGAACAACATCTGTTTTAATGATATTTGCGATGACCTGTTTTGATTTGTAATTTTTTTGGTTGTGAGCTTATTTGTACTGTTACATACTTGTCTAGTCAGTTTTTAAATAGTCTTTCTTGAGCTTCTTTATTTGATTCATATTTATTTACTGGAATCTTTCTGTTTACTTGACCTCCTTTTTATGTGATTTTATCCTTATTAAGCTTTCATTCATTTCATTTCATTCTATCATAGTTGAGCTGACGTCCTTTATTCTATTTTGCTAGAGGTCATGTTTAATACTGTGACTGCTGTAGCCCAGCAACTTTTGCAATAAATAAATACATAAAACATATCCTGTCGTTGCCAGCTTGTGGTCAATTTCTCTCTATTACTATAAGACAAAACCTTACGGGCCTTTTACAAAGGTTTGTAAATACTCATAAAATGAAGAAATTGGGTTTTTGCTGTGACAACATCAAAATGAAACATTTGTGTGAATTTAACAACTCTTCCTCCTCTTTATTACAGTATGTAGACCTTCTAAACCAGCTAGCTAAAACTCACATGTCACTGTTGGCTAATCGTCTGAACTCCTGCACCGTCAGAGGTTTTTTCTGGATGTTGTATTGAATGAAGAGCCCTGATTGGCCAGCCACCATCTGCTGAATTGGAGCATCGATGACCAAATCATCTATGTCATCATAGGTACGACGGGGTTTCCAGCCTTTAGGAGGAATTACCTGAAGGATAAACGGAAGAACGAAGTAGGAAATGTATCTGTCCAAAAGAAAACGTCAGTTCTTCGTGCATTTACATATGTCATACTACATCATTCTCCCTTTCCTTCTTTTGATTGACTAAATCCACCTTTGGTTCAAACTGATGCATCATCAGCTCTTGCAACAACCATTCAAATGTACACCCACTCAATTAGATAAGGTAACCATATGATAAGTTTAAAAGAAAACTGTCCAAGGTCCGATTCAACTCACTACTTACCTTAGCCAGGCCTGCCCGATGTGCACCCTGAGACTCCATATAAACCAGATACTTGTTGAAGTCCTTGAACTCTTCCATGGTGGGCCTGAAGGTCATAATCTTGCAGGTGGGGTTTGCAGCGGTATGCACCTCTGCTCCCGCCATCCTGCCACCTTACCAGGTAAAACCTGAGGAGAAAAAAAGAACAGAAAATATTGATGATGTTCCAACATTAATGTGAATTTTGTATTAATTTTAAATTTAAATTAATTTTCTGTATCTGTCAAAATACTTTACCCATACACTGTCTATGATTAGTGAAAATGCGGACTATTAGTTAGTTATTTAGAGAAAATTTCAAGAGTGGAGCAACAAAGGGGCAGATGGCGCACCAACTTTGTTACAAATACAAAATGCTGTTATTATATATTAATGCATGAGCAAAAAAATACAATAATTTAAGACTAATATCTGCCATTTAATTTGCCTGCAGTTAATAATGTAGTAGTTTGGGGGGTTTTATTTCTATTTTCTATATTTATATACTTAACTATAATCCAGGAAAAAATCATGACAATGTAACATAAAATATTCTACCCCTTTCCACAGTATTTAATTAATGTGTCTATTAGGTTTGTTTTAATGTTTAATGCATTTTAAATGACCTATCCACATGAACGTACTGCATTATCTGCTTTTTTGTCTTATTTTGATTCAGGGACATTATTTTTATTTTTCTCTATTTAGCCAGGTTAATGATCAAATTACAGGGGAAAATCTGTACTTATCTATTACTTTTCCAACATTTTGACCATTTAACAACTGCTCATCTGGCATTTCACTTTTTCCACACTCATCACAATGATATATAATTTCAAACAGCTTTATTATAGTTATAATGTTAGAAATTCTTTAGTTTTTCTGACGACTGCAAAAATACAAATCGCATTACTAGGAGATCTTGTGTTTCATTAGCAGTTTTAACCCATGGGGTAACTGACTTGCATGTAGCTGACAGGTTCGCCACTAGATGGAGATAGAGATTCGACAAACGTGGACGTGATCTATTGATCCTTGCTCATGCCAACAACCCTTTTCAGATTTTTGTCCCATCCACCCATCCCACTCCCAACTCTGAGTTTCCTGCGTATTCAGACAAAGGAGCAACGGGTGAAGCTGTTGTGTTTGTTTGGCCTTATATTTCTTTATAAGGCTACTTCACTGCAATCTACATTACATGCGACCCAATTAGTGGCATGCGATCTAATTATGTAATAGGTAATCACAGGCTGGAACAAGTTTTCTGGAGGGGTATACAAAAATAAAACTGCTTAAGCACAATGTGTTTACATCCTTACTCTTTGTCCAGGTGTTAAAACAACCGTTTCAAAACCGTGCATAACCTCCGTCTGGCAAACTATATAGTGGATAAATAAATATCGTCATTAAATCACAGCAGAATTGTACTTACGCATTAATAACACTGCACGAACGCCTCTGGCTTTGGTGATCTTTGTTGTCTGCCAACAAGCTAACTAGCCAACTAGCCTACGTTTTGTTAGGATGCCAAATAATGGCTGAACAAACAGCGCCGCTTGCTAGCTCGGCTGACTAGCTCGCTTATATTTAAATGGCACCCACTGGCTTTAATGTGTGTTCTTAGAGCATGGCGGATCTACAGTATTTGGTGCTAACAGTTAGAGAGGGCAAAGCACTTCTAACTGTTAAGTTAAGCCACCTATCGCGTTAGCTAACTTCTTACTGCACGAGTCAATGGGATTTAAATGCCCCTCACAAGAAGGCTGCACACAGGCCTGTAGCTACCTCCTTCGCCACTTTATGTAGTGCAGAACATTTCATCTAGCACTTCTCTATTGTTATTTCTTTTGCAAGTTTAGCAACAGACCAACAAACAAAGCCAAAGCATACAACGCGAGATGTCCAATGGCATGAGAGCGTGCCAACTTATGTTTGTGGCAGTGCTAACGCTTAGCTGTTGATAGCTCGGCTAATTCTGCACAGGAGTCACGAAATGCACCCTGCTTTCACACAAACTGGCGCAAAGCTAGCTTCCTGTGCACAATTTTCGCCGGTATTTCACATCATGTCCGCATTAAAGTATACAAGGTTTTATTTTATTTTGTTTTACCTTGATTTAGAAAGACGGGGTCGTGTTGTTGTTTATCTCCTTCCTTGTTCGTACAGCTGATTCACATGACAGCTGCTGCTGATTCGTGCCGTGCAGCACGGCTGCGTCCCACACCGCCTCCACAGGCACGGCCGTGGTGCAGTAACCTATCCAGGCGCTGTGAGATCTGCGGATCGGGAGGCGAGCCCGTGAACTGGAACGCAGCCAAAGACGTAGGTTGAAAGTGCACGTGCATCTCCAGCGCTAAAAAGTCAAAAAGTGCTGGTGTAATATTTTGTCATCTCTATAGCTGCACCTGGAGACCCAGAGGTGAAAGTTGTTTTTG
>VOQK01030325.1:46781-58339 GCA_015052645.1 Benitochromis conjunctus
CGCGGGGAGGAGGGGGGGGGGGGGGGGGGGAGAACTCCAGGTCTCGAAGGCCAAAAAGGTTTTAGATGCATCCTTGATCCAACACAGCTGATTTAAATGGCTGAATTACCTCCTCAACATGTCTTGAAGTTCTCCAGAGGCCTGGTAATGAACTAATCATGTGATTGAGGTGTGTTGACCCAGGGTGAGATCTAAAACCTGCAGGACACCGGCACTTGAGGCCTGGAGTTCCCCACCCCTGTCGTAGGGTTTTGTATTGAAAAAATTAAAGTGTCGTATAGTTTTCTCCTTGCTCTTTTATATCACATATTGCTCAGTATGATTGAGTAACAAATTGAAGTGATTATGTACGGCCTCCCTTCGATGGGAGAACAAACAAGACCAAACAAAGATGCATTTATCGCTTTATTTACTAAAATATAAACTGCACGTAAAACTGGTGACGATGGAAAGCAGCGGAGCATGAACCACAAAAGAGACAGGATAAATAAGGAAAGTTCAGACAAAATAAAGCTTGTTATTGTTTGAAATGCAAAAATGTAAACAAAGAAAGAAGAACGCATGGCATGAAAGACAAAACTCGTATTAACCGATACCGCCTTAGGTTATGTTACAAGGATTTTAGATAACATAATGTGTGATGAAACTTCAGTGCATTGATTAGCTGATGAGCTGCTTGCTCCTCTTGTCTTTCTGAAACAGCTTTTCTTGGGCTTTCTTGGGGTCGCTCTGGCTGAGCGCGGTCCGCGTCACCGTGGACATACCGTCGACAAACTTCGTCTTGAACAGCACGTTGGCGTTTGTGAACATGCCGTCCTTTAGTGACACGACCACAAACTGAAAAGACAATAAAAATTACGAGGTGTGGTAAAACTTTACCCATTAACATTTCTTTTAAAAGAAGAAAAATAGTTGATTTCACAGCAGGAAGTGTCTTCTGCGCAATAAAGTGAAAACCTTCATGCTTTAACTTACCTGAGAGTGTCTAAAATGCGTCCGCAGCATCTGTCCAATATTTTGTGTGTGAGACAGATCCAGAGCAGCGTCCACCTCATCTAAGATGTAGATGGGAGCGGGTTTGAACAGCAGCATGGCCAGGATGAGAGACAAGGCCACCAGTGATCTGAAAACAGACATGCAACTTATTGACAGTATTGTTTAAGTGCAATCGAAGTGACGCTAAAAGGCCATACTGAGTGATGTTACTCACCTTTGCCCACCACTGAGCTCTGTGAGGTTCTCCTTCCAGGTGTTACCCAAGGCCACTTTGAACTCGAGGCCCTCCAGGACACCGCAGCCCTGCGGAGGAGCCAGCTTTGCTGTGGCTCCTGGCAGCAGGGTAGAGAAGATGGAGCCAAAGTCCTTGTTTACCTACAGTGAGAGATAATGATCAATAAATTAATGGTAATACCTGCAGGAAGGTTTTAGTGAGATTCAAAACAAGGCGTTCAGTGATTCAGAGAGAATTAAAGATTCTAATAGACGCCACAGCTCAGCAGAGCAGCAGTATGACAGTAAGTTGCTTTAAGTTACTTATTCTAAAGTTAAACAAAAAGAACACAATCAAAAGCAAGCATCTGACATGCCACAACTACATACCACTACTACTACTAATAATAATAATAACAAACAAACAACAAAAACTACACCAACAACAAGACAGGGAGGAGATAATGATCTGTGTCATATGGAGGCCAGAAAAAAGAAACTAAGAAGTACACATGTGACTCCTGTACAAACGCCAGCCAACCTGCTTTCTTCTTAATGGCCACCAGGGGGCAACACCTAAGGTATCAAACAGATTTTCAGTCCTATAGAAGCCTAGAAGTTTCCTGCTGTGATTATTGGCTCAGTCTCCCGTTTTGGATAAGACTGAATAAAATGTTAGGATGACTAATTTTACAAAAATGACCTGAGTTTGAGAAAGGAGGATTATCAACATATGTACAGTTTCACTGTCAGACCTCATTTTAAACATGGGGTGGTGATAGTGTTTATACAGCCTATGAGCCGAACACCTTTTTATGTTCATAGTGACTGAAACTTTTACTATTAGAAAAAGAAGCAGAAAATAAGTCCTGTTCACTGACGTTACTGATTTACACCATCCACAGATATTACATTTATTGAAAATCCTTCCATGGTTTAAATTTTAAAACAGAGCAAGTTGACAATAAAAATATATAAATAAGGGGGGGAAAATAAATAAACAAAAGGTGCTCAGAAGTATACCTTCTGCCATGCCAGGTTAAGAGCCTCGTTTTTCTTTTGGTCCAGCTCCTCAATGGTCTGCAAAATCTTTGCTTTGTCGTTCTCCACAATCCTCTTCTTCTTCATCAGATCATTGTACTGCCGAAGGGAATGACGTTACAGTGAGGAACAGATAGTAACTGAGGCCTTTGAGTTACAAATTTTTCTCGTGCCCCCTCCCTTCTCACCCTTTCCTCTGCCTCGTTCAGCATGTTCATGGCCCTCTTGTTAACGTTCCTCTCTAGCTTGCTGGTGGTCTCCTCCAGCTTCTTGAGCCGCTGGCCTGCTTCACGCGGGTTGTTGGTCTTGAAATCATAAGAAGTGTTCGGCTGACCGAACAAGTGGCGCTCTGAATTGATCCAGTCATGCTCCTCCAGCATCCGAGTCACCTGAGAGATGGAAACGCGTTTATGATGCTCAAGTCATATGAGATGAGATGAAACTCACTCCAATCGTGGATCAAGACAACATTGAGTGTTACTGCAGTGGGAGGACCATGGGCTAATGGGTGTTTGTGTGTACCTTGTCAGCAGCGTCCTGGCTGTCTTTGCGGTGTTTGCTGATGTTATGTTCCAGCTCCTTGATCTTCAGCTGGACCTCATTGTTTTGTTCTCTGAGCTTATTGGCCTCAGTGGACTTCGCCTGGACCGTTCAGATAGATAGACAATTCAGTTAATCGTATTTGAAAGTTCTAAGCAGTAAAGTTGTGAAGCTCTCAGTGCTCAGGAGTGCGAGATGTTTTAAAATGTTTCAGTCAGAAATTGAAACTGTTGCAGTTACAAGAAGATCCTCCTGTGGAGGGCTTGTAACATTATGTAAAATATATATATGTAACAGTATATACCTTGAGCTCTTTGTCTTGTGCCATAATCACTTCCTTCTGTTTGGCCAGCTCCTCCTGGGCTTTACGCACTGCCTCCTACATTACAATAAATACATTTAAAAAATTAGGAAAGCATTTGGATACTTAAATGTATAAACATCACATTAGATGGCGATTTTTTATTTGTTTGTTTTTTAAAAGAAAGATGGCACGAGCACATGCTCAGCCCAATAATCCACAAGAAGAGTAAAACTATACAATTCATAACAAGGACCAAAACAACTACGTGGAAACCCTGTAACAACCTAATTAAAGTTGTGAAATGCTTGTATTTGCTTGTACTGGCAAAAAAAACCCCAGTTTTTTTTTAAATAAAAAACTGGGTAGTCATTTTGAAAACAAGATCTCTTTTTCAACAGAGACCTATGTACAAAAAACATATTGAGACAGACAACCACATAATAAAACTACACATCATACATGAGCAGTTGTAGATAAATAAATTTAACAGCATCAAGGTTTTTGTTTTGTTTGTAGCTCGTTCCATTTACAAGCAGTAATAATGAGTAATAAACTTATCCAAGTCTATTTGCCAAAAGACTTCTGGGGGCTACTTTGCACGTTCAAAATGGCCCAAATACCTTGTTTTGGGATACAGTGCAAGCCATGCTGTCGATCTGCTCCTGGATGGCCTTCATCGCCTCGTCTACAGCCTGAATCTGCTGCTCGTAGCCAGCCTGCTCCCTCTGCAGCTCCTCCAGCTCCAGGGCCACAGCATCAGCCTCCTGCAAACATGAGCAAAGAAAGAGTTATTCAATGTTTTTTTTTAACTTAAGAAAAACAAACCCACACACACCAGCAAATTCTGATGAAAAAAGGCTAAAAATAAAAATATATCACTGTATATTATAGTAATTATTCAAAGCAGTCAAAAGTTCATTTAACCTGCTGCTTCTGCTTCAGCTTCTTGTTGAAGGCATCGGCTTTGGCCTTGGCTGTATTGAGTTTCTGCTGGGCAGCTTTCAGCTCCTTCTCCCTCTCAGCTTCAGCATTCTTCATCTTGTTCTCCAGCACCTTGTATTTCTCTTCAGCCCGCTTTTGCACCTCCTTAGTAACACGTAGCGTCTCCTCACTCTCCTCTGGATTAACAAACAGCACATTTGTTCAAGTTAGAAAACACAAAATGCAGGCTGGACGTTTTTTTGTTGCCCCACGTATTTTGATTTCTCTGACCAATTGCTTTGCGCAGCCTCTCCAGCTCCTCTTGCTGCTGGTGGAAGGAGCTCTGCTGCACCTTGGCCTGCAGAATCTGTTCTTCCTCCACCTTCAGTTCGTACTGCTGCTTCAGCTGACGATACCTGCAAAAGAGAGGGAGAGAAAGAGAGAGAGAAAAATAAGAAGTGTGGTGAAAAGAAGGAGGAAATGTACCGGGTAGGTGAGAAACAAATGCTGGCAGCTACATCACAGTGCGTTTCTGTTGTGCTTTTTCAACTGCATTTAAATACTAAATGGGGTTGTGGTGTATAAGTCTTTGAAATTAGGCATTTAAGAGTTAAAACATGTGCATACTTCTCAGCAGTTCCCTTCAAGCTGGCCAGTTGTCGTTCAGTATCCTGAAGTTGGGCCTCCTTTTCATTCAGGTTGTCCTGAACCTCCTTCACCTCCTTCAGGCTGGACAGAACTGATGCAGACTGGGAGCGAGCACCTGAGGAGGGGGGAAAGCCAGTTTACTTTCTGAGTGCTTGAGTGAATTAAAATAAAACCATCACTGCGGGTATAATGTTCAAAGTCATCATAAACCAGCGGCAACAAAATCCAATAAGTGACACATAACAGAGCACGTGTGTCCTCCTTGCTCTCACCTCCACTCAGAGTTCCCTGTGGGTCAAAGATGTCCCCCCCGAGTGTGACCGTTTTCGTCATCACCTGCTTATCGAAAGCCACTTTTTTGGCATTGTCCAGAGTGTCGCACACCAGTGTGGCGCCGAACACATACTCCATGGCTTTACGTAGGTCAGACTCATAGCCAACTAAGGACAGAGCTGTGTGAACATTGTCCACTCCAACCTGAATGAAGAGAAGACAGAAAGAAGACAAAAAGAGTCAAGGGTAAGTTTCAGTAAAGAGCGGGAAAATCAGTGCACTTTTACAACTTCTCCAAAGATTTTCAAACCCAAACACTTGGAAGATTGTCTCACCAGGCTCTTGGCAGCGTTGATCACTCTGTCATTAAGTGTCTTGGCAGAGATCTTGTTCAGGGGAATGATGGTGTACCTTCGCTGCAGTTCTCCCTTCTCTAGCAACTTTTTACCTGTCACCTACAAAAAACCCAAAATCAATAACTCCAGTTACGCCGTCCCACTGATCTGCAAATGAAAATAAATAAATAAATAGATAACACACACACACACACACGCACACACACACACGCACACACACACACGCACGCACACACACACACCTCTGTGTCAACAACAATGTTATAAAGCCGTCCTCCTGCCACGACCTCCAGCGCTGTCGAGTAGGAGATGTCGCTGACTGTGATCAGGTTAGCTAGAAGCCCCTTCACTTTGCTGCGGTCCCATCCTCGCTCAGGATCTCTAAAGAGAGGGGGAAAAACAAACAAACAAAAAAACACCCCAACATTAACACATCCGAGTTCATTAAGTAGCGTTCACTCCCTCTGAAAGCACATAAACCCTGTTTATCAAGGAATCATTTAATCTTTAATGACTTTTTTTTTTTTTAATCCCATTTTTGAGCGTTAGCCAAACAAAATATTTTTTTACAAGTCTATAACGTAAGTTTAATGAAGAAATCTGATGAAGTTATCAATTAACAGAGGTGACTTGAAAATTACAATTCCAAAAGATATTCTCAGGTTGCTAAGAGATTATTGAAATACATATTTCTTAGAATTTTTTGATTTTCCACACAGTGTCTGGTTCCTGCTTTTCAAAATAGAGGATGTGATTCATTTGTTTGTTTATTCTTATAAATGGAATTTTGGGCTTTATTGAGGATTTATCCTTCAGTGGGAAATCTACACTGCAGCAAAATTATAACTGCAAACCGCTTTGAAACCCTACAAATCAGAAATGTAACTACATGTTGGTTTTTTTAGTCGCACACCAGAACTATTATCATTGGACTGTTCAGTGCTGTTGGGGCGAGAACAGAAAAAACAAAACAACAACAACTGACCATAGTGAGTGGGGACCCAAGAGGGAAAAAATGTCCTAGCATTTCAGTACCTTGTGTCCCGTGGCACTGCATAAAAACCAGTACATATCTGCCATCATATCAATTTATTAACAAATAGCTAAGACTCCTCTTCACAGGTACAATACAACAAACAAAGCTAAAGGTGAGGAACTGTCAACCAAGTGTGCAAAGGAATACAAGTTTATTAAAAAATAAATTAATTAATACATTTACACACCTCTACGTTTTTAACATGAAACTGTTTCTTAATACTACTTCTGCATTGTTCTTTTTTATTACTTCTTTTACCAGAAAATCATTAAATGTCTTTCTAACATTATATGTAATATAATGTGATGAAATCTGAGTTCTTACTTGTAGTCAAAGCGCAGGTTGGGGAAACGTGACATGAGACGCTCGTGGGTCTCTTTAAGTTTAGCGATCTCTCTGGACAGCTGCCTTCTTTTTTCCAGCAGACTTTCTTCCTTTCCGTCTGCAGAAGGACATAAAACAACCCTCACAAATTCACAGGTTTACAGAGAAAATGCGTCTCATACATGAGTGCAGGTGACTCCTGTTTAAACAAATACATAAATAATCATGAATTAGTACCTTCGTAGTTGAGCTTGGCTAGCTCAGCCTCTAGTTTCTCCCTGCTGTTTTTGACAGCTTTCAGAGTGTCTTGGTCCTTCTTGTAGCCACTGTCCATCTTTTTCACCTCTGCTTGTTTGGTCTTCAATTCAGCCTGGGCATGCTTAAGGGTCATTTGGGCCTGAGCATAAATAATTAAGAAAAAAGAAATAGTTGGAAATTCTTGATAAAATAAGAACCCAGAGAATAAGGTCAGTAAAAAAAATGTTTTCCAGTCACAGAAGCATATACGTGTAATCAACCTTCTGCATAAATATTTACTCTTAAAACAAGACTCTGAACTTAAAGACATCCGTCCATCTGCTTTCGTCACCTGCTTGGCCTCTGTATCTGCCTTGCTCATGTCATTTTTGCAGGCCATCATCTGGCCTGCGAGTGTGGCTTCCTCGCCATCCTCATTGGTCGAAAGACCTGCAGACACAGCTTTGAAATGCTGCTCAGCCGCCTCAAGGGCAGCGCTGTCATTCTTTCCTTCCTCCTGCAGAGCCTTAAGCTGCTTGGTCAACACGGAAACCTCTTTTTCCTTCACCACAAGCATTTTCTTGTCCTGCGGATGAAAGAAAACAACAGTTTGAATAATGATTCAGATGTACAGACTGCTATTGTTTGCAAGTCATAGAATAGCAAGATTTATCAATCCGTTACCTCCTCCATGTTCTTTACAAGCTCCTTCCTCTTCTTGGTTTCATCTTTGAGATTCGATTTTTTTAAGTCAAGTGCACTCTGAGCTTTGGCATCCACACGCTGAACATCAGCTAGAGCCTCCTCGAGGGACTTTAATACTCCATTTACTTCCTACGGATGAGCAGATTGATATGGGTTACTTTGCTGCAGTTTGATTAAAACAGATAAAGAGTGGACCTATAGCATACAAATTATATTAAAGACTTCAACAAAGGTACTGCAAAATCTGCCCACTATTGTATAAAAATTCTAAGCGTGACAAAAGTTTTAAAATGACTCTTATCACTCCCTTTCTTCCCCAGTGTAAAGTACCTGGTCTTTTTTCTTTTGCAGCTCCTGAATCTGGGCGGTAAGCTCCTGGACTTTGCTCTCGTTCTCCGCCATGCTGGCTTGCATCTTGGCGATGTTGTCCTGCATCACTTTTAGATTCTCTGCTGATTTCAGCTTGGTCTCCTCTGCACACACAAACAGCCAGGCCACATACAGCCGCGACAAGTGCTGGATCTCACGCATCAGCTTCTGGTATTCCAGGTATGATGATCGTTCCTGCGGACAGAGGAAGGTTCAGAAATGGATATAACAGCAGTAAAAACAAACAAAGGCTTCACAGGTTGAACCTGTGGAGAGAGATAGTCAGTTCAAATCTTAATGCCAACCTACCTCCTGCAGTTTCTGCATGGTTGGAGTGATTTCCTCATCCAAAATCTAAAAGAGCAAACAAAATAAATGGTTTGCTTCAGCAGCAGTTCACTGACGAACAAGTATAGATACAGACAGTCAGAGTGACTTAACATACAGTCTGAATCTCCTTCAGCTTGGCTTCTTTCTTCTCGATGGTCTTCTGAGCACTAATCTTTTTACATTCATACATCCTGGTGCCTGCTGCCTCCTCGATCATGGCAAGGATCTGAAAGAAGAGAAGTATTCAATATTAGAAGTCATAAGAAAGGAGGGAAATAAGTCTCCTCCTAATGAAATGGTGGGCAACATGTTTGACTTACCTCTGGTGGTTTCATATTCAGAACTTTAGTGATCCTTCCCTAATGTATTAAAACAAAAGGAAAATCTCTGAATGGGGTGACAGATCATATACATTCACAACCACATACACCGCTGATACAAGACTGACCTGCATAATGAGGAAATGTGGGTTGTTTACATTAAGACCAACGGAGCAGAATAAGTCCTGCACTCGGGTGTTGTTGGCATTGACTCCATTGATGAGATACTTGTTCCTGCCACCAATTACCACCTTAAAAAAAAAAGAAAAGAAAAAGTATATGTGTGTTAATACAAGGACTGCATAATCTGCATAATAACCCTAAAGCAAAAGAGTTTCTTCCTTTATTTCTTTCCCCACCTGTCTCGTAACAGTGATCTCATCATGTGTTTCAAACCCCAGAGGACTCTGGCTTTTGTTGGAGTTGTCAAAGGTAATGGACACAGTGGCCTTTGTGATGCCACCCTGTCCGTTCTTGTACACCAAGTCCTGGAGGTTGGAGGCTCGCACCTGTCAGGTAAGATGAAACAAAAAGGGACGCAAGTTTCAAATGAGAAACAACTACAGATGCTTCTTACTTAGTTAACCTCAGTTCAGAGTCACTGCAGTTTTGTATTTTTCAACACTTGTTCTTCATATTTTGTTTCTCACTTTTGCTGCAGTTCAGTTTGACCTGAGTCAGTTTTCAGAAAGGATATGTTTAGTTTACTCTATTTTTTTTTTTTGTCACTGGCTATGAGAGAATCACATGTGATAGAATAGTTATAAACAAATTGTGACGGCTATTTACCAGTCACGAAGCGACCCCAGTCTCAGCAAGTACGGATGCCTACTTATGGTTACGCTATTGACAACTTCTATAAAACTAAAAATAAGTGTATTCCTTGCATTCATACTTCATTTTATTTTAAATTGGTTTTGCAGAATACAGTAGTTTTAAGCACTACAACTATTTGCGTCTTTTGCTTCTTACTGACAGGAATGCAACCACTGTCATTATCAAACTCTACAAAAACTTGAAGTAATCAAATGCAAACAACTGTAACACTGGACTTGATAGCCTTTACGCTAGCTTACGGACAACAGCACACTTACATGGGTGAGATTTGAAATACCCAAAAGGAAACATATCGAGTCCAAAATATTGGACTTGCCGCTGCCGTTCAGTCCTGTGATGGCGTTAAAGAGTGGGTCAAAGCCATTGATCTCCGTCCTTTGCGCGTAGGACTTGAATCCTTCGATAATAATAGACTTGATGTACATCTTTCGGGTTTTCTCTCTCCGCTGATTCCGGAGGCAATATTTGTTACAGCCAAGTGAAAAACCACCACCTTAAACGGAAAGCACGAAATATCAGCCCCCGTGTTTACAACCGACAACTGGGAGAGTGCTTCGTTTCTCCTCTAACTTGAATTTTGGCGGCAGACGTGCAGACCCTGAGCCGCGAGTGCGTCCGTTGTGTGCCGGAAACAAAACAAAGAAAATGCACTATATTAAAAATATGCAGTCACACAACAAGTATATTATAATGATGAAAAAAAATAAAAAAATAAACATCAATGTAAAATCAAAGAAATGACAATTCTTAAATATTTATTGATGCATAAATGTATTTTCTTCAGGCAACTTCTAAGGCAACTAAAACTCTTACACGTATGTGTTGGCGCCACCTGTAGATACAAAGATGAAGTACAAGTGCATTAATAAAACTCGTCCCGAGTCAACCTGGCTGTTGAGAAAATCCTGCATTAGTGAACAATTTTTAGAAGCCACTACTAGCTTGATAAACTTAAAAAAAGTTATAGTTACTATAAATAATTTAATGATACTGTTTCTTAAATATGTTTTTATATAAAATTCGAAATATTAAATACATTTGAAAAACCTGTCACTTAGAAGCGCTATGAGGTCATTCTCCCTCTTGGGATTTAAAGAAATCGGTGGTACGACTGCTATAACGAAAAGTAGCTCATCTTGCTAAAAGCTTTGACTAGAAATTATAGCCTTGAATTCAAATATTAATTACACCCACACTTATTTAACCTATGCAACCTATGGTGCAAAACTCTTGACCCACCCCTTATTTCTTTATCTTTTGCTTCCAAGCAGTCAGACCTTCGTGTAAGCTTTTAAAGCAAAATGAAAAATGCCAAAGATTACACAGTTTAATGGGCAGGAAGTAATATTTTCTGATTCATCTATTAACTGAATGCAGCACATAAGCAGTATCTGAAAAATAACCTCCTACAGAAATACTGTTCAAAGAAATCTAGCACAGGCCTGACCGAGACCTTAGAGATATCTGGCTGAGGCCTCATCAGAAATGGTCTCAGTGGAGGGGTGACTTTCAAGAAGCAATTCTTAAGGAAGGAAAATAGGGAGAAAGTGCTGAGATATGCTAAATTACATAAGACCTGGACTGAAAGTCAGTGGTAACAGGCCTTATGAAGTGATGAAACCAATTATTAAAAATAAATCATGTTAGCATGTAGATAAGAAGTTGGGAAAAGGGTACAACAGTGTGCACAGCCATCTGTAAAACACTGCGGAGGCTCTGTTATGGTTTGGAACTACATTTCAGCCAGTGGTGTTGAGATCATGTCAAAATGAATGGAATTATTAACACAGAAAGATACCATAAGCGTTTAATCCACCCCGCAGGCATCTTGAAAGCATCTGATTGGTAGGGGCTTCAGCATGACAGTCATTTCAAATACACTGCCAATGCTCTAAAAGCATATCTGGATAGAAAAACACAGCGACCTCCCTACAGTCTGCACCTCAACATTACTGAAGCAGTGTGGGATCATCTTGACAGAGAACAGAAAAAAAGGCAGCCAACATCCAAAGAAAAGCTTTGAATGTCCCTAAAGAAGCCTGGGGAACTATTCCTGAAGACTACTTAAAGACATGGCGAGAGTTCAGGCTGTGCTGCAGAATAAAGAT
>VOQK01030328.1:5979-15979 GCA_015052645.1 Benitochromis conjunctus
GCAACAGTTCTAATCTAATGTTGCAATCTGCATGTGCAGCAGTGTTTGTAAGGACCTTTATAAACGGGCCCCAGAAGTAGACTGGGCTGAGATTGCAGAAAGGAAGTCATATGTGTGAAGTGAGGACCGAGCTTCAGGACCTCAGGTATATAGAGGCTAATTAACATGAGAAAAATTATAAAACTGAAATGTTCATAATTGTGTTTTTTTTTTTTCCGCAGATTAACGTGTTTGTCTACTTGCCTCGATCTGGTGAAGAGGTGCTGCTTGCTCTACAAAGACCTCCCCTCCTTCACACACATCTTTCAGCCAATCAGAACGCTTCTTTCAAAACATCTTTCCACCCAAACATTACCACAGCCATTACAGGTTAGTTACAGATTGCACTGATTTAAAAAATAAATAAATAAATCTTTCCCTTAATTTGATAATTTTTCTGTGTTTAGTAACAGTGTTCGTCATTTTTCATTGCAGGAGCTTAACAGTGAGATTGTGGAGGCCATTAGCAGCACGCCTGTGACTCACAGGCCGCTCGTTTTTGACAAGAGAAAGCCTATTCCTCTGAAGCTGCTCACGCCCAAGATTGTTGAAGTGTAAGCACCAAAATAAATTGCTCATCCAATCGAGCAGTTCAGATTGTTCAGGTAGCCAAAGATTTACAATGGATGTCGCCATTCTTTTTAATGTTTCGTGTGCCGTTGTTGGTTATTATCAGGCTGGACTATGGAAAGAAGCGTGGCAGCACCAGAGAGGAGAGAGAGAAGGAGCGACTGAAGCATAAATACAAGAGGGAGTTTAAGGGCGCTCTGAGAGAGATCAGGAAGGACTCACGCTTCCTGGCCAGAGAGAAGCTCAACGAGGTCATGAACAGGTGTGGATACTCCTCCAGCATCCTTTCAGAAATGTTCATGCGTCTCTTAGTAGAAGCTTTTAACTTTTACACATTCTGTGTTTCAGGGATGCAGAGAGAAAGAGAAAAGTGAAAGAGCTAATGGGCAGTCTGGCCACCCAGGAGGGAGAGTGGAAATCCCTGAAGAGGAAGAAGAAGTGAAACATGTAATCTCCACCAGTTCTCCCCATTGTCTGATCATTTTCAAATGGACTTGTCCAGTTGAGCTGTGGATCACGTGTATAAGATTGAATTATGAGTTATATACTGTTGAGATTCTCTGTCATGATTGCACACCATGTTGTCACATATTCCAGTGTAGGCGTCTGATGTGACAATTGGATACTGCTGCTGGAAGTGTCAGTCTACAAAGGAACATAGGAGTGAATATTTTGCTTGCATTTTTCCTTTTTTTAAAAACAAAACAGAAACCATCACAATGTTATGTTGAAAGGAAAGATCAGCTATTTTTATTTTTATGCTGTTGCATTTTCTGTTAACAGTGGCTATACTTTTCCAATAAAGAAGGTCAGGGTTACTCCCACCATGATAAAAATGTAAATAAATTTACAGTGCGATGCTTTGGTATGGGAGGAACCAGTAACAAACAAGCAAACAAATAAACTCTGAGCACATGGATCAAACTGCATTAGTCTTCATTTTACATGGTTTATGTTCGGTCATATAAAACACCTGGAAACAGCTGTATTGTCTTCAAATGACTGAAATCCTGCACAAATTGTAAGGTTGTGGTCTTTATTAATAGCAGGGTTATGGTAATAACTTACCACTTAGAGCATTGGCGACTGTCATCCTACTGTATTTAAATTATTCTGGCCTTACTATATAATTTTTTTTAATGGAATTTATTTATAAAAAGCTTAAAAACAAAGCATTTTATTATCTTACATAATTTTACTACCCTAAGTTTTTTTTTAAAAAGGAGTCACAAACGGAGGGTTTAAGTTTAGAAACAAACAATAGGAAGCACTTATTTGAGACACTTGCTGTAGTTAGTATTCATTAGAACCAAGAGGTGTGTTCTTGGTTTATTTGAAATCAAATATAACTATTTGTTCACTGCAACATGGAAACACGAGGCAGTCAAATGTATCTGTACAAATATAGTCTGAAATGATTCGAGCGATTCTGAGAATCTCTTGATGATGTGGTTCTTGATGAGCTTGGTGGTTTGTCTCGCTCTGAGTGGAGTTTAGAAATCAGGTCACACGCATCACAGGGCAGTTTGAACACTTTGAATTCAGACTGCAGCTGGGGAATTGACACAATACGAAGAATCTGAACAGGAAACGGGCATTCAGATGATCTGTGTTGGTGCGCAGATGTCGCATGTATGGTTTGATTTGTAGGTAGGCAGGAAATGTTGGTTAAAATGGCTTCGGTGTGGTGTTTAGTGGAGATGAACGATTTTTCTCTTTGAGTTATGTTGCTGTTCCTGCTGTTACATGTAGACACGAACACAATAACAAGATCTGTTCACGCCTTAGTCGATACAAAGTTCATTCAGGACTTTATCAGCCTCACGTTAGCTTTGGAGCTGTCGTAGGCAGCGTAGTATCTTGTTTGGATAAATTTTTGCATTTTCCTTAAAAACATGCTCACCCAGTAAATCCTAACCATCTCCAGAAGCGTATTAATGCCGGCATGGTGTCCAACAGTGTTCTGGTCTCCTTGCTTGTCCCCACCCTGCTGGTGCTTACCCTGCCTATTTGGGTCATTTTCATGCCCATGTTTTTGCAAGCTCTCATCACTGCCAGTCAACTACATGCTGATCTGAGAGTGCAAAGTCATTGTACTTACTCGTGTGCACCTTTAGGGAGTCAAACATGCTCATGTATCATCTGTTGTCCTCTTAAACAATAAAGACAGCTGCTACCAAGACCAGTCTCAATGCTGTGTTGATAGGAAGTCTGCTTTAGGAGGCAGACCAGGAACATCATGCCAGAGAAATCTGAAGCTGAATTCTCTGGCTTTCTTTAGACTTTGTTATTTAGATATGAGGCTTGATCAAAAATTGCAATCGTGCTGATTTCTGCTTGGAAACTGTGGACGCCTGGATTTAATTAAAAACTGCTCAGGGGTAGCTGGAGGTTCAGCTCTCACTACCAGCAATGGTTCTCCATGAGAAATTTAGGCTCCAAGTTGACCTTTGCTCTTGCAATGTTTGAGGACCATGATGGTTGGAGCCGGACTTCCAGCAAGTGGTCTTAGAATAGCAGCGTCCCTGGAAAAGCCATCCGGACGTGCCTGAGAAAATGATCTCAAGCAGAGACGTAAATCAGGTAAGCTTCCTGATTTTTATCAGCACGTTTCATCAACCTTTTGAGCACAGCTAATATACGGCTTGCCATTGGGTTACTGTTAAAGGTGGAGGTGTGACAGAACTAAAACTCTGGCTGAGCTCATGTTGTACATGAGTCATGTTGAACAAGAAAATTGGAGGATTATCAACTACAGGATTAAAAAAAAGTGTGAGGAAACAGCAATAAGTCTAGTGTGTAAGAAAAAAAACAATCGTTAATAAAAACAGCATTGAAAAATCGACAACTCTTCCTGCTTTTTTAGGCTCCTCCCACCAGACGGACATGCATTTACAAATGTATATATTTGCCTTTATGGCCCACATGAAATTTGAACCACACATGCTCACCCGCATTGTTTTTTTTCTTTTTACTGTTTTATAGTGTTCACCCAATTTGGTCCAAATGACCACCCCCCAGAACATGTAGCCTACCCCAGCTTTAGCATGAATATGATGTATGCTTTTCATCAAGTGCATCATAAAACAGTGGACTACTGCAGCTGTAGACTGATGTGTCGTGAACAATAAATACCCACCAAATCCTGCAGGACTGAAAGACATGCTGGCCTCACTGTTGATGAAGCAGTGCTATCTCTCCAAGGAAACAAAATGCTGGAAGTGTTGATTGCAAGGACATGCCTTTGTCTTATTGCTCGTCTGTGTCTTTTTTTTCCTCTCTTCACACTCTCTAAAGCCTGCAGCTGGATGGCTGGGTATAGCACATTTTCAAGGCCAACGTGGTTGTTCTGTTTAAACTGCATGCCAACATCTAATCCTAGATTATCGTAGATTACCAAAATCCTTAGAAGATACTGAAATCTCTTAAAGCAGGAACCAGTAATTTATTAGAACATGGTGTCCACCCCAGGATGGTTTCAGAACTCACAGACTCAACAGCCACTTTGAGTTATTTATATTTTTACAACACAGGATGAATTCCATTACCATCAGAATGTTGCAGCTGAAATCAAGATTCATCAGACCACACAATGTTTTTCACATCTTCTGTGGTTCAGTTGTATTGAACCTGTGTGAATTCCAGCTTCAGTTTCCTTTTCTTAGCTGAGAGAGTGGCAACCGGTGTGGTCTTCCTGCTGTAGCCCATCTGCTTCAAGGTTTGATGTGCTTTGCCTTCAGACATGATCTTCTGCATTACCTTGGCAGTACGGTGTCCAGTGGTTATTTGAGTTTTTGTTGCTTTCCTATCAGCTCGAAGCAGTCTGGTCATTTTCCTCTGACCTCTGGCGTAAACACCCACCGAACTTTCTCTTTTTTGGATCATTCTCTGAAAGTCCTCGAGATGGTTGTTTCTCAAAAGTTTTTAGTTTCTCAAAAGCTGCTGATATTCATATCAGCAGCTTTTGAGAAACTCAAACCAGCCCATCTGCCACCAATTACCACGCTGTGTTCAAAGTCACTCAAATCATCTTTCATCCCTATTCTGAAGCTCAGTTTGAACTTCAGCAGGTCCTCTCGACCATGTCTACATGCCTAAATGCACTGAGTTGCTGCCACGTGATTGGCTGATTAGATATTTGTGTTAATGAGCAGCTGAACACTTAATGAAGTGTTCCTAATGAAGTGGCTGTCATCAGAGGGACTGGCTGCTTTTTGTCCCACTTTCAGTGAGAAAGTGAAGATGCTCTGACATCCAGCTTGTGAACAACCATTGTGTAATAACCAGATTCTCAGTGATCATTGTTTTGACATACACAATATTATTCGCTTCACATCGTTCACCACAATTTTAAAAATGCTCCCAACACATGTTTTTATTGTTATATGTCGGCCAGCTTACTTAAAGCTAGTCTACACACATACAGATACACATACTTGAATCTTTCAAATCAGATCACACTCCCTGCTATGGATTTTATTTTTTCCTGTCGTGACTACTGCGCCGTGTGTTGGCACGAGTCAGAGCTGACTTCACCACATCCTGTTGGTGCAGAACACCGCAGCCCAGATCTTAGCTGGCACACAGATATGATTTGAACATATTACGCTGGTGCTTGCCAAATTACAGTGGCTGCCCATTATCTCCTGCATTCATTTTAAAGATGCATCTGTCACTTTTAAATAGCTTTGCCCTAATTATTCCTCAACTAGTGATTTGCCTTTTTGTTCTTTGTTTTTTTTACACTCTTTTACTTTAGACAATACCTTTTTCTCTCCTTCTGTGTTTTATCTGAGCAATGAAGCACAATTCTAAAAACAGCATGGGCCTCACACTTTTACATGTTTTATTCAACATTTAATTCCCATTAAATGAATATCAGTTCCTTACATGCTCTCGGTTTTCAAAAGTCCATCCAATATGATATAGTATATCTGTTATATCAGTGACAACTTAAAAAATATGAAAAGCACAAATAGCTCAGCACTTTATAGTCCACCGCAAAAAACAGTGACAGTATACAGACAAAAATAGAGAATATTATTATGCTCCCATCTCAAACAGATCACTGTAAAGTGTTCATATATAGAGAGACACTTAGGTGTTTGTAGACTGCAGTATTTTTCCATGTTTGAGTTACTGACATAGCCACACAGTTGACAAATATATAGACACACACACACACACACACGCGCGCACACGCATAGACATGCAGTGATCAGCTGGCTTTCTCAGTGGGAGGGAGTCACTGTAAATGACAGCTGGTCACAGAGGACACACACCTGAGGTCTCCTTCGAGACTGATGTTTAAAAGGCACACACCGACGCACACCAACACGTTCACGCGACATCTTTCGATCTTTGCAACATTTACACGGATATTGTACAGACGTACGGGGCGGCAC
This sequence comes from Benitochromis conjunctus, assembly GCA_015052645.1. Taxonomy (NCBI): domain Eukaryota; kingdom Metazoa; phylum Chordata; class Actinopteri; order Cichliformes; family Cichlidae; genus Benitochromis; species Benitochromis conjunctus. The sequence goes on from VOQK01030328.1 coordinate 11,994, forward strand.
AGATGGAAACACACACACACACACACACCGACGCTGAGCACAGACTCCATAAAGGACCAAAACGAGGCACGACGGGACTTGGCAGAGCAACATGGAATGTTTCGATCATTTATCCTCGACAGCGACGCTCCGGCAGGTTATTCGTCGGAGTCCTCCTGAAACAGGGCACAAAAACAATAGGTGAGGTCTGGATTCATCATCTGGGATGCAGATGACCTCCTGCGGTGCGATCGCTTTCACCTTGAAAGACGCATCTGTGTGCAGCTTAATGACATTACATCACAGAAACAGTGCAAAGTAACGGAGATAATGTTACAACACCCATTGGATGGTTTATTTATGAACTCTGGTGACTGTCTGAAGGTGCTCACAGTCTGTCTTTGCCCTAAGCAGGATGTAACCTTTAAGCAAGTTGCCAGCAAATGCCAAATAATAAATGAACCTTTCATTTAACAGAAATGTTGATGTAATTTAAAGATTATTGTCCCGGGCATGTCAAAGACACAGCAAGTTCCCGTGTCCCTGAGCTAACTATCCATTTGCTAAATATGTGTTAAAGTGAATGAATGTTTTATACCTTAATACCTCTAATAAAACTTAGGTGAGGTTAACCTGCAAGACTTTATCCAACACAGTTGGTGGGGGCAGGTGAGTCTTACCTCTGTGGCATCAGCAGGGTCGGTATCAACTGGTGACTCTGCCACATCCTGTACCACTGAGGCATCATCACTCTGGAAAAAGACCAAAGAGAAACATCTTATTTTTATTTGTACTTGATCTTTAAAATGCTACCGTATTTTAAACGAGAAAACGGCAAGAAAAGTGAAAGAATTAAAAAAACATGGTGAACTATCCCGAGCTGTACATGTGCTACAAACTGCATCCAATTTTCATTTCAAATAAATGGCATAAAAAAAGGGGCGGGGTGGCTCAGTAGGTAGAGTGCTCGCCCCTGGATCGGAAGGTCGACGGTTCGAATCCACCCAACGGCTACCCTGAGGTACACTTGAGCACCGTACCGTCCCCCACATACTGCTCCCCGGGCGCCAGATTGGTGGCTGCCCACTGCTTCACTGAGTGTGAATGGGTTAAATGCAGAGACTAATTTCCTACGGGATCAATAAAGTATACATTATTATTATTATTATTATTATAATGACTGCCGTGGTATCAGAGACCAGCACTCAGAATGGTGGTCACTTTGAGCAAACATGCACAGCATGGGATTATTGCTAGGGAAAAGAAAGGCTCCTTGTGTAGACTGACAGACACATCCACTGCATGACGTCATGGCGTTACATCCATCTTTTGTCCTGTGTGTGGTTCAGAATAAGCCTACAGGTGAGAAGGGAGAGGTTATGAGCCCTGCTCAATGGAAGCTCCAAGCTGACACCTGATGCTTGTGTGACGCACAACAAATCCAAGGTGATTTTTTTTTCAGCCCTGTCAATGAGCCAAGTTCACACACACACAAGCCCCGGGATGACATGTAGCATAGAAAAAGTGTAGCTGGCGAGGTTGTCCATTTTTTAACTCTGCTGCTTGTAGTGTGAACAAGCACAAGCCGAACCAAAGCTTCACTTTTTTGGGGGGGGGACTTTTAACTGGCCTAATTGCTAGTAACAGCAAAGATCAACAGGAACTCAGAGGGGAAAACATGCAGCAAAGGGCCAAGGGTTGGACTCAAACCTGGGCTGGCTGCTTTCAACATTGTGGCATATGGTCACCAGCTCATCCAACTGAGCTAAACCAGTGCCCTGAGCGTCACTTTTAAATGTACTGACATACGTGAAGTTGGTGCGGCCATATGTCTAAAGCGAATGGTGCCCCTTCTTATTCCAGATGCTGTGACAGCAGTGAGCTTTTAGCTTTAAAGAAGCCCATTTCCAATTACTCAAAAAGCGTCTGGACTTCTTTAAGTTGCTTGAAGATGTTTCACCTCTCATCTGAGAATCTTCTTCAGCTCAAAGGTCAAATGGTGGAGAGTCCCAGATTTTAGCCCTATGGGAGTGTCCCCCCCGAGAGGGTCATGGACCCCCTATTGATCCTCTGCTTAATCACACGAGCCAGGTGTGAAAACGGGTGTAGGTCACAATCAGCCAAGGTTTCGGGTGAACCCACTGTGAAGCCTAGCCCCACCCTATGATGTGATTTCCTGAGGTCAGTAGGTCTAGGATGTGAGTGGGCATTAAGGCGTCTGAGAAGGGATCTCAAAACTGGATTATAGATGGCAGACAGTTGGTGTCGTAACCCACCGCCTCTGTTCAAAGATGGTCGTTCACAGTGGACATAGATGGCTTCTTTCACTCCTCTTTCAAACCATCTGTCTTCTCTGTCCAAAATGTGAACATTGGCGTCCTTGAGAGAGTGACCTTTGACCTTTAGATGCAGATGGACAGCCAAGTCTTGTCCCGTCGAGGTGGCTCTCCTATGTTGGCACAACACAGCAACTACAGAAGCTTCTCAGATGAGAGGTGAAACATCTTCAAGCAACTTAAAGAAGTCCAGACGCTTTTCTTTCCAAGCTCCTTAGACTACAATGACCTGGATGACTGAGAACCTTCACAGAGATACATTCATTGTAATTACACCCGCTGTATCGCTGTGTCCTCCACATTTGTCACTCACATATGCCGTGAGACTACAATACCTCTGAGTGATACCTTAAGCCCGCTTTTGTGTCTGCAGAAGAAATATTACCTGACTGAAAGCTTGGCGAAAGTAATTAAAAAGGACGTGTGAGGACACTGCTGTTATTTCTATACAGATTTCTACAGTCATCTATCTGAATACTTAAAATAAAAAATATTTGGGGTGGATTGATGGCATCAGCCCCTACGTGTTCTGCCTCTAGTCTCACAAAATCAACAGGAAACCTGTTGATTTTGTTAATGAGCCACAAAATCCACCGAGGAGGAGGTCAGGATGAAGTAGTGAGCCAACAACACATTTTTTTTCTTCCAGCACTTAACATTGAGTTTTTAAAGCTGCTGTGCCTTTGACTGCTGACTATGAAAATGAAGTTCCTGTAACGGTGGTTCTAATTTTAAATCTTCAGAGAACAGTGGATCGATGAGTTGATCTGAAGGGGCGGTCTTCTAATTCATCTGTGTGTGAGCTTAAACTTTGAAAAGTATAAAACAAAAAACTGAATGTAAACAACGTGCACAGTTCACTGTGCTCCAGCTTTGTTCGTGGATGCGTTAAAAGGCGCTCGTGTTCATTTCACAGCTTCCATTACGAGCGGCGGTCACTGTGATTGCTAAAAGCAGGACAAGGACGAGGCGTGAAACGCTAATGAAGACTGGGCGAGGGGTGGGTGATGTCTCCTGGTTTTCCTTGATTGCACTGTGCCCTTGAACTGACCTTCCTTAATGGGGAGTGGTCACAGTGCACTGACACGTATGGGGATGTGAGGTGCTCCAGTTACTGCACCCTGTCCTCCTGCTGTTGCATTTAACACCACCCATCAAGTCTCCATCTGTTCCCCTTATGGAGCCAGAGACATTCACTGTAACAGTGACTTCTACCTTGTCTGTTTGCTGCGATCAGACTCAACTTTGAACAAGTGTTTTACACAGAAATTTGCTTCATATAGCTCAGCGAAGCAATATCGTGTGAATCTTCTTAGGTGATACCTCTCCTGGGACCACGTTGTATTGTTTCAGAGCAATTTCCAAGCAGAAACTGCTCAACGTGAAATGGAGCGGCAGCTTTTATTGCACGCGGCTGAAAAGATTTCATCAATAAGACACATTTATTGAGACCATTTTCCCCTCTGCCCTATGCCACGTTTTCTACTACGCTGCCCACCCCTCGCCTCATTTTCTTCTTCTACTATCCTCATCACTTCTCTCTTGTCATGATATGACTCACCAGCAGATGATGAATTGGCAGAACAACCAGATGAGGAGATTAATCAAAACTCAGCACCCCACCAGCCTCTGTTTGTGGATATGTGTGTGTCTGTGTGTATGTATCAGCCA
>VOQK01030333.1:0-11315 GCA_015052645.1 Benitochromis conjunctus
ATTTTATTCAGCTATATGTGGTACAGCACCTTCAGCTCTGAAGGTGTTTGAGCTTTAACCACTAGCCTTAACTTGGTCAAGAGCACCCGCTTTTCTAATAATCTGTTTCTTTGACATTTTAATGCCTTTTGTTGCTAAGAAAATCCACGTTACATGGGTTAATGCTCAGTCTTTGGTAAGAAAAGATGGCAAAAAGTGGAAGATACAACTTTATGCAGTGCACAAAATAAAGCCAATCTACTGCTGGTCTTTCCTTTCAAGGGAATATTGGGACGCTGCAAAGTCTGAACCTAGTGTATAACTGTCTGAAGCTTTTGCTGGGCTGATACCTGCAGCTCTCAGACTGAGCTGTTCCAGATGTTCATAAAGGACTGTGCAGTTCGGAGCAGTTCGTAACTGGAACGGTTCTCCATGCTACAACAAGTGCACAGTTGTACACTGCTAACCATCTGTGTACAAAAAAATGATTAGTGTCAATTCCCAAGATGGCTGTCCTATGTCAGGCTGAACTTGAAGAAGTGGTTTCCACCATACTTTAGCTTTACTTGTGCAATGAGCTGAAGTGGTGACATCTTCATTTAGTTAGCGATTCAGATCATCACTCATTAAACCTCGTAAAGCAAAGTAAACAGGTCACTGTATGCACAATCTTCATTTCACCCAGAGATTGTCTAGTGCAGAAATATGACAGACACATTCAGTGCTAAGGGACGAACAAGCAGGTAACTGCCAACATGTTATGTATGGCTTCAGTGTGAACAAGTTGACATTGCTTCTTATTCACCATGTGTGCTTCAGAGGGGGAATCCTATAAATGTTTATTCATATTGTATACTTAAGAATTTCTGAGGGAAATGAATGTCCACATGCTGTAATCAGGTTCAGTCAAGTTATTTTTAATGATATTATTAAAATGCTCATCTAGACAGCTTTTTAGCATTTCTCTTGACTGAAGTAGGATCTAAATGCGTTCGTACAGCTTTCACTAATGTTGTATACATGCTTCTGTTTGTATTTATCCACATATCCAGAACATTGTTCTTTGTGTGTCTTTGTGTGTCCAGGTTTCCGGGATGTATTTTTTTCCCGCCATTCTTCTTTTACATTCCACCTGAAGAAAAAACAGCAGGAAACATTATACATGTACTGAACTATCAGTATTTATTAGGTAAATAATCCATGTAATAAATGACAATAAGTTCAGGATAAATACCCTGAAAAATAAAAGGAGAAAAATTTACCGGTGTTCATTTCATTGATTTGTAGTTTAGTTTTATTTCAGGTGCGCGTCATTAACTTCTGCAAATTGTTTTGTCACATTTAGTGACTAAAAGTCACTAGTCCTCTTTTTTCCTCCACACACACAGAAGTGCAGCTTACATGAAATAATATTCAACACCACATGATGTTATCAGAACATCAGTATATTAAAAGCTTAAAAACTCTTATAACAAACCAAGATCTCTTTAACTCTGTGGATAAAGTCTCTGAATATAATGAGAGTCGAAGTAAAAGAAGAGAGCTAGCTAGAGAAAGAGAGCGCATAGTTGTCACTGGATCTTTTCACTTGTATCAGCTCATCACAAAACAGAGTTCTGCTGTTAGCATCATCCATGCTATGTTAGCTTTGGAGCTAAGCTGCTGTTGTTATTTAGCAAAAAAATCTTTATCTGTTATAAGGTAATTACGACATAACATGCCTCGAGGCAACTGTTGGGATTTGGTGCTATATAAATAGAACTTAACTTGAATCAAATTGAGCTTCAAGTCTGGACATTATATGCCCAAAAAATGAGGTCAGCTGACTACTCGTATGAATAATAAATAACTATAATAAGTAACTTGTTTCACCACCAAATTACTTTTTTTTCTTATCCCTGATGCGATCTACCAAGTTGACCACAACAATGGGGCAGCTTGCACTTTGTGGCTCAACCAGGGGAGGGGTGGAGCAGGGGCGGTGTCAGGAGAGGCTGGTCAGCACAGCTTAGGCTAATTACTTCCATCATGTCTGCCCCATGTCAGCAGCATGTGGAGGAGAAAGGAGGAGAGACGCCTTCCTGAAGATCTTCCAGGCTAAGGCAGAGGCGTGTCAGTGGCACGCTGAAGAGTGGACTCTGCGGCTGCTCCCCCTGCTGTGCAGGAAATCCCAGATGGCGGCCCATAGGACACTGTGCCCCACCCACTGAGTGTAACACGAACGAAGGGGCAGGAGTGTTGGAGGTCTTGGCAGCCAGGAGGTTGCTGTGTGTGCAGTTGCTTGCAAAGAGTCACATTTGTGTTAGCTGCATAATGCAGCTCTTTTTTGTCCTTGGTCAGGTTCCACTTACCATCACGCTCTCGTCTTTTTGTGCAATAAAAATGAAAAGTTATATTCATATCCACTGCGCCGCTATTTCCCTCCGACACACAAACTTAGAATCACCTGACTGTAGCACAAATGCAACTAGAAGTGATACATGGGATCAACAAACAAGCAGACTAACAATTCCAAGGAATGGGACTACTGGGAACCAGTTCTTGACTCCCATCCCCAAATCTGACATCGGACAAGCTTATCGAAGTGATGCGATAGCATACCATCATAAAAGCTAAAGGTGCTGCAATGCCATATTAGAATGTGTGGCTTTTTTTCCTGGGCAGAGTACATGGTAGAGGAGCACAGGATTTCTTTTTTATCTTTACTTGAACGTTTCAGTATTTTTCTCATCTCTTTTGGTCACTTTGCTGAGCTTGCATATCAGGTAACTAGCAACAAAATACACATTTTGTAAATAAACATTTGTTTCTAGGTACTGAATACAAATGCAAAAACCAAAAGTTTCACCTTTTATCACTGCAGCTGTCCTGCCATTTCTGCACAAGTTTCCTCTTCCTCGTCCATTCTTTCCTCATCCTGCTCCATGTCCTCCTCCATCGTCTCCTCTTCTCCTATAGCCTCCTCGCGAGCTGTTAGAGCGCAGTACTGTCGCCCTCGCTGCCTTTGCCCACGTCGCACCTTGCGGTTAAGGCCTTTTCTCTTTGTTCCCAATGAGGATGACTGAGTCAGGATAGTAGATGGACTGGGACAAGAAGACGAAGGGGAGGACGGTTTGGACTTTAACAGTGGGCTGTGGCCCGGTGTTGAGGAAAGGGAAGGAGGATGACTGGGATCAGTGTGGCAACCTGAGGAGATGCAAGGAGCCTGGTGCTCCTGGTCTGGATGTGGGGCTGATGTGGAGGATGGACAGACTGTGGAAGAGTCAGGAGCTTCATAGCAGCCAGCTCCCTCTCTGTTTGCAGGAACTCTGAGAGGAGAATCTAAGAACACAGAAAACAACAATGAGCAAATTGCGTAAAGTTTATTTGAACATTCCTTTTAGGGAGAAAATGAATCTTGGTTCTATGTTTCTTCTGACCTGGGCCACTGCTGGTCTGGGACTCATCAGTCATCGGTGGCTCTGCTTCTTCCTGGATTGTTGGTACAGATGCTAGCAGACCTAACACACACACACACGCACACACACACACACACTTTGTAAGTGCAATGTTGATTTAACGTCCTGTCCAATGATAAAGTGAGAAAATATTTTTTATATTGCTCCAATTATTTGTTATGTGGTTGTATGTCATTGGTTGACAATGACATGACACTCCCTCTGAGCCATGTATTATTACCCAAGATGCTCCGTCATTGTGAATGACAGAAGGAACAACATCGTCATCCTTAATTTAACATGCTTTTTAAAGAAAAAACATTCATGTGTATATGGCTCATGTTGTGGGGACTCACATAATCAATAGGGGTTAATGACCCGCAGCTCCCACCAGGGAGCTTCACTTCACTGATAACTAAGGATACATGTATTGGATATCGATGGTCCAATCCATTTGTTTCAGTTGTGTTGTTCTGTGATTACTTTGAGTCTTCATAATGGACATTTTTGATGTCTTGGTTTATTGTACAGCCTTTAGAGACAACTTAAAATCTGTTTGCGTTTGTGTTTTAAAACTCTGATTTGGGCTTGATTTGTTTGAAAAGACCTGTTACAGACTGATTGATGTATGTAACAGACAAAAATACAACCAAAAACAACTAACAAAGAAAAAAAAAGGCCCTTTATGACAAACAGGTACTTTTTTGCCAGCAGGGTGGGTGGAATGGTCTGGACACCCAAAGATATACAAAGAAAACTGAAAACACACTGTGGCTATATGAATAAGCGTGAATGTATGCATGCATGAATGCCCTCATCTCCTCCTAGACAAGTGGACCAATCTTGATGAAACATTGCACAGAGCATTGTGAATGCCAACATCTATAAGGTCTAAATAAATATTTAATCCGAATCCCACACTCGTTTGTTTTCTTTATCTTATAAAGACTTTAATCTAATTCTAGCGAACAATTCATTTAGAGGCCGTATTCTAAGGAGATCGAAAAGAAAGTGCCTGGACTTTTTTAAGTTTGTCTTTCTCATCCAATAGACTTCTTCTGTAATAAAACAAGTCACAGTCCCAGTTATTTAAACCCTAGTAGGGGTTCTCCCTTAGCAGGGTCATTGTCCCACTAATATTACTGTGCATCATCACACATCACATCACAAGTGTAAGAAAAAGGCAGAGTCATTACCATCACAGGTTTCAAGTGAAACCCTTATAAGACCTTGCCTCAACCTATCATATATTAAGGTTACATAATGCACGATATGAGTGGGGGTTGAGGTGCCTGGGAATTGATCTCAAGACTGCATTGTAGGTGGCCGACAGTTTGTGTCATAAGCCACCAGCTCTGTTCAAAGATGGTCGTTCAATGGACTTAGATGGCCTTTCAACCCATTTGGCTTCTCTGTTCAAAATGTGGGCATTCCTTTAAAGAGTGACCTTTATTCTTCAGGTCCAGATGTGCAGCCCAGTCTCTTTATGCCATGTCTTTATGTAATGGCTGTTTGATTTCAAATCTCCGATGTAGAGGACTCCTCACTGCACTGCACATCATACACTGTGTTTTAGTTTCTGTTTGGGAGCTTAGTCCTCGGGATGAGCCAGTTTTTGTCTGATGGTGTGGTTAGGTCTGAGGTGCACTAGGATGTCATGCTTGGAGAAAACTCTCCCAGTTTCCTCAGACAAACCTGCTACATGAGGAATAACTAGGAATGACTGTTGTTCTTTTTGTCGTTCTGTTTCTCCCTGTCTGACCTTCTTTCTTGTGCATCTTTGTCGATTTGATAAAACCTTAGTTGGGATGACACATGAGGCCTAGATGTCGAATTATTTAAAAGAAGCTTTGTTCTCTGGCTCATGTTGGTTGCACTGCCTCTTTGACCAAACACAGCCTCACGGTAAATCTGTGCAATATGATGAAATTAGTGCCCTCAGCGTTAACGCTGACTGATACGTAATAACACGTTAAAATAAAAAAATACTTACACCAGGACCAATGAGATTCTAACCTTATTGCACACCCTTAAACCAAAACCAATCTCAGCACGAAGGGAGTGGCACACTTTTCCCTTTGGTATGATGACTTACTGAGTCCTCTGTAGTGGGAAAGCTGCTGGTAAACTTGTTTCATCCTCTCAATGTTGAGCCTACTACTCTCTGCATGGTTGATCATGGGTTTGGGATAATCCACTCCCACCACACAGTTGGCTGCTTTCTGTAGCGACTCAGGGGCGTTCCATGGCTCGTAGATGTACCGGTTCGGGTAGTCTTTAAGAATGGGGATGTAATGCCTGCAGAGATTTCAAAAGAACATCATCTGAATTTGAATACGGCATGTTTTTCCACTTCAAATGACTTCACGTCAGCCTATAGCGGAGCTTAATCGTCCATTCCAGAGTTTACAGACATTTTTAACCCTTTTCACATGAATGCATTACAACATCAGCTATCTACATGTTCATAAGCCCCTGACATCAAGATTATATTGGACAAAAAAAGACAGCAGTTAAACAAAACACATATTTCAGAGCACAAAGCAGTCGTTCATATTGGAAACATGGAGTATGCCATAGCCAAACATGGCTCTTCTGCCACCCAGCATTTTACTGCTCTTGACTGCATCACTTTTCCAGCCAGGAAGAAATGTATCTAATGACACCCGCTGGTTAAAATGATGATTTTAACTTAAAATGTTTTTTTGTGAACAAGCTTAAGATATATAAAAAATAACAGAATATTTAAAATAAAACATGTGTTCTCAGTTGTTAACATACTGCTCAGTTTTATAATTGTTGTTGTGTTGGAAGAGGACGACAAGAGATTAGGAAGAGGATTCCCATCCTGTTCTTTTAAACCAATCACCTGACAGACTTCAGTACATAAAGGACACGATCTCCATATTGATTCACGCTTTGATGAAAGTCACAAGTTAGCGTGTTTGTTGGCGTGACCAAAATAAACTGGTGCAACTGAAATTTGTCAACTATTAAAGTTTTGCGTTTGTGGTATTCAAATGCTATCTTTCCGTATTCAGCGCTAAAGTTACTTGATTTTGGTTTAGCTACATGGACTGATGTATTGGAAAGGTACATGCTCTTCAGAGATTGAATAAGCATGTTTAAAAATGTTTAGATTACATTGAAAATCCCTTGGTCTGTTAAAAAAAAAAAAGAAGCACTTTTAAACTTCATAGGGCTAGGTGAATAATTTGGTCATCATATGTACAATGTTTTTGAGCAGTTATTCGTATATACTATAACACAAAATTTGAAAATGGTATCTTGAAAACTTTGGATGCTAGACTGTCACAAAACAGACAAAGAAGCAAACAGAATTGATTACATGCTACCTCCCTTCAGGGGGAGAATACGTGTGATGGTATGAGATACCTGATGTAGTCTCCCGTCGGGTCCGTTCTCCTTCCGAAGCCAACGGGACAGTAGCAGTGGAAGAACTGCTGAAAGAAAGCACTGCAGGACAACCACATCCAGCTACCAGCATTCACACTCCAGTCTGCATCCAGCAGCAGTTCCTCAAACACCTGCAGGAACACAGAACCAGATTGCAAGGAGCACTGTTACCGTGTCTTAGAAAGTCAGTTTACATGTTCACCACCTGAGAGACAACAGGTTTCAGAGTGAATGAAAAAACAGGCAGTCCTACTTTCATGCCGCTTTCCCAGCTGATCCACAAGTCTCCTCTGGTGAGAAAGCAGGCCACAGCGTGCCGCGCCAGGTGGTGGATCCAGCCCTCTTGTCTCAACTGGGTCATGATGGCGTCGATCCAGGGGAAACCAGTACGACCCTCAGCCCACTTGGCCAGTGCTTCTGGGTTCTGGTCCCATGGGATCTGGAAACAAACATGTTGCATAGTTAGTAACTGTGTTTACACATATATTTAGGCTGACAAACATGTTACTTACTCACCTGGTTCCAAAGTTGATAATGCAGCTGTTTATCTGATTTATTTATTTTTTGGGGCTTTATATAAAATGTCTAATAACTCTGTTACCTACAGTAATGCTTATTTACACATCCCCTCCCTGCAAAGGTTCACCTGGACACAGATGGGGTTTCCATCCATACGATCAAAGTTTGGGTTGTTGGTGGCTGCAGTGTAAAAGAATTCCCTCCATAAGAGCTGGCCGAACAGGGACAGAGGAGGACTACAGCGTTTGCGGACCTGATGGAAAAACAGAAAGGGGGAAAAATTGGGATGAGAAAGTAATAAATCTTCACTTAATACTGCATTAAAACTCTGGTGTTTCGCTCCTCTGGTATTCCTGCCTATTCCTTTCTGTGCCCTGCTCATGTATTGAGCTTTGTGCCTGTTCATCTTAGCCACTATGATGCCTAACAGGAGCTTCCACATGGTACTGAGGCACATTATTGGCCAGTCGTTGGATCAGACTGTGGTCTGCTCTTAGATTCACTAGCCAGAAAGAGAATGTCATACACATATATTATTAAATATATTTAATTTCATTTTGTTTGATTATTGATATTGAAAGTCTTTTTATATCAGGTTGGTATAATAGTTATTGGGTTAGCACCATGTGACAATTAAAAGCTACACTTTAGCTATAAAGAGTGTCTCATGGTCAAAGTAGCCATTCATTTTACTTGAATCCTCGATTATGTCATTCCATCCATTTCCTTACCATGTTAATTACATGTTCCTCTGTCTCTCTCCTGTGACTGCGAGGGCTTGTTAGTTGCTGCTGGTACTACTATTGATGGTGCAGCAGCAGCCAACAGCTAGCATATGGATTAATTTGCCACATGCTGAATTTATTTTCAGTTTCATTTTTTCTCTTTTCACCACTTCTTCCACGCTAAACTCTGTGCTAAAAGGTGAGCGATGAGCAACAGTAGGGAAAAGCCCAGTTGTATTACGAGAGTTGACTCGGCAATACAGTGTTGTTCATGAAAATGAAAAAATGGGCTGCACTGACCCACTGGGAAAATGCCTGGTATGCCAAATTACAAGTACAGTCCTGTATGGTCGTATGTAGTATGAAAGAGCAACCCACGAAATTTTATCAGCATTCATTTAAAACTTTGATCCACAATGTTTACAGACAGAATTTGTTTTTAGTGATTTTATCTGTGATAGTACCTTCATGTAGAGCTCTCTGAGGTTGTAGTACAAAACTCTGCAGGACAGACACCCGAAACGCAGGTAGGGGCTGAGACCAGTAGGACTGGCATATAGAGAGCAGGTGTTAACACGGGGGTGCTCCAAGCTGGTTACCCACACCTAAACAGAGACAGACACAGACAGGAATCATCATCGTCAAGCTGAGTCTGTATCATTTGATAGGAAAAAGAGAAGGGGGAAAAAAACTGTTTGACTCCACCAGTGTGACCCCTCAGCCTCCTAGTAGATACACCTACGGTATCAATTTGAAGCTCTTTTATCACCTCGTTCTTGAGTTATCACATTCACAAACTTGGGTACTGTGGACAGCGTGGATAGCTAAATCAGAACCTAAATCTTATGACTGTCCAACCACTATGCCAAAAAATACTTAATATTTTATGCTATATTTGCTACAACCCAAGGGGGGTGACCTCAATGTCTCATCAGCCGTTTAATGTGTGAGGGGTAAAAACTGAAAAGAAGCAAGAATAACTGTAAATTAATTACACGGGTAAACAGCATGACTGCATACAAACAGAGCATCTTAAACACGCTAAGGCTTTCAAGAGTCAAAGTAAGGAGTGATTCACAAACCCAAAATTACAATGGGGAAAAAAAAAGTATATCAATAAAAGACTTACAGAATCACGATCATATCATGACATGTTTAAATATCCTCCAAAGATGTTTTATTTTCAACCACATAGTGCCTGAAATTGATCTGGTATACTCATTCAAATCAATCATTCAATGTTTTTTTTTCTACTTTGAATACAAAAAAAATCAAAATAAATTTAAATGTTTTATTTTAATCATTTTTTTAACCATCAGTTGCACACAGAAGTTTTTCACAAATGACAATACTGTCACAGTAAGTCTCCTTCTGTGGTCAACACTTTAACAAACAAAACATCATAGCAACAAAACAAGAACATCAAGCTTCCCTCACTTGTCTCAAACTCCTGAAGTCGCCATATTTTTCCTATCTGTTTGTATATAAACACACATGCTCAGCACAGTGGGCCAGGTAGAAAATGTTCCGGTTGGGAGGGGGGATTAATGCTGCATTCGAAGTGTGTGGGAGGAGGAAAAAAAACTTACATGCAAACGTCTTAATGTTGCCACGGCAACTTATACTTGATGGTTACGATAAAGCCATTGTAACCATCGTATGTGAAAAAACTTACGATACATCGAGTATATTCGATATATCGCCCTCCTCTACACTGAAGCCTTGGTCATTAAACTAGAAGAAAAAGTTCAACAAGTCAGTTCTGGTTCTGGTTAGAGAATGCTGGATCAGCTTTTTATCCTGTCAAGGATACTTGTGTGGGAGGTTGCCCAACCGGTCTAAAGGAAGCATTCAACCACGAATCTCAGGGTTTCCTAAGATGACAGATTTGGAAATATGGAGCAGCCAGCCTGTTACCAGGCACTCAGTACCTGGACAACAGCAGTACATGGTTAAGAGCATGTCCATCTTAACAGCATGGTTAAGATGGACAATCTTTGGTGAGCATAACTTCCACCTCATAATTGAGCAGTCTGCAGCCAAGAATGAAGCGAAAACACTTCCAAGTCCAAGTCCTCAGGTGGAAAAGGTTAGGAATGAGTTGCTGTCTCAGGAGATTACCAGGCAGGTAGGTATGGAGAGTAGAGCATAGAGGCAAAACTGACAAATTACTAATTTATCCCAGTTCCTATCCTGACCTGTGAGCATTGACTGAAGGTTTAAGAACAAGGAGGACAAAAACAAACTAACTAACAAATACAAATTAGCATTCAAGAACCAAAATAAACTTTTGGATTCTGGATTAGACCAATTAAAGCACTTTGACTTTAGCTTTACCTTTTTGTCCAGATGTTTACTGAGTCTGTCCAATGCCTGTGACTCTCCTCCACGCCACACAGCTGGAGGTAAACCATCTGTCCTGAAACCTGGGAACATCAAAATAAGTTCAAATACAAAACTGTTCTTGAACCATATCCTTGTGGCTTTTGTCGTTAGTGGTTCACTACTGCATGAAGGATATGTACAAACAACTTAATAATGTGTTAATTTAATTTGACTCTATAACAACTTGGAGTCATTTTAGACCAGGAGATGTCCTTCAATGCACATATTAAACAAATATGTAGGACTGCTTTCTTCCAGTTGAGCAATATCTCTAACATTAGAAATATCCTGTCTCAGAGTGACGCTGAAAAACTAGTTCATGCATTTTTTACTTCTAGGCTGGACTACTGTAATTCATTATTATCAGGATGTCCTAAAAACTCCCTGAAAAGCCTTCAGTTTGCTGCAGCAAGAGTCCTGACAGGGACTGAAAAGAGAGAGCATATTTCTCCTACATTGGCTTCCCTTCATTGACTCCCTGTTAAATCCAATTGAATTCAAAATCCTGCTCCTCACATACAAGGTCTTAAATAATCAGGCCCTGTCTTATCTTAATGACCTTGTAGTACCATATCACCCCATTAGAGCACTTCGGTCTCACACTGCTGGCTTACTTGTTGTTCCTAGAGTATTTAAAAGTAGAATGGGAGGCAGAGCCTTCAGTTTTCAGTCCCCTCTTCTATGGAACCAGCTTCCAGTTTGGATTCAGGAGACAGACACTATCTCTACTATTAAGATTAGGCTTAAAATTTTCCTTTTTGATAAAGCATATAGTTAGGGCTGGATCAGGTGACCCTGAATCCTCCCTTAGTTATGCAGCAATAGGTGTAGGCTGCTGGGGGATTCCCATGAT
>VOQK01030335.1:18320-37779 GCA_015052645.1 Benitochromis conjunctus
TTAAAAAAAAAAAAAAAAAAAAGCATTTTTCCTTTCTGAGAATAAAGGGTCGGTCTTACAGCCCTTTTTTTTTTCTCTGTACTACTTTTTTTCTCCTCTCATTGCTAACAATGGGAAGGGAAAAGAAAAAAGACAGAGAAAGAAGTCCGGCAGGGGCGAACAGATGGTTGTATCAGAGTGGCACCTGGCCTCGTGTTTAATTTCAGGTGAGAGAGTCCGTCTCTAAGTGTGAGGTGGAAGAAGAGTGTCAAAAGCACATTCAGCTGAAAGCGAGGAAAGGAAGCGAGAGAATGGAGGAGGGGGGAAAAGGGCAGGAGTAAAAAATATATATAAATAAAAAAACCCAGCAGATTCACTCTGAGTGTGAAAATGGAGGTTTGAGAGAGAAGATTTGCTTCCTGAGCTGCACTCATTCTGTCCTGTTTGGACATCTTGTACTCTTGTCCCCCTCTGTTCTTATCGCTTTATCTCTGCACTGTCTCAGGCCATTTGTCTGGCCTGGTCAGCTGTTGTGAGGCGGTCTGAGATAATAACGTCCACATTATGCCACATTAATCATAGCCAGTTTGCAAAGCAGCCTCCAAAACTGAACTTAGATCTCAATAACGTCAAATAAGGTCACTCGAGTTGAAATGAACGGAAATAATCAACATAATTAAAAATGAATCAGTACCATTTTCATGGTGGATTAATTTTTTTATGTCATTTTTTGGCAAAAACAGCAAAGATCCAGCTTTTCTAGGCCTTTGTGGTAGTAAACTGAATGTGTTTTCCCACAAAAATAATGTTAATGTCACAATGGGCTGTAAAAAGCCGTGATTAATCAGGAAAATAATCAATAGGTTAAAGGAAAAGTCATTTTGACATATTGGGATGTATTTGTCTTCTTGTCAAGAGGAATGTGAAGATCAATACTGCTCTAATTTCTGTCCAGTAAATATTAATCTGCACGTAGTAGCAGGCTAACTTAGCTTAGCATAAAGCCTGCAAAAAAAGCCCACCCACTGATTTCTGAAGTCTTTTTTTGGAACCTCAAGGTGAGCCTTTTCACTGATGCCATCACTTTGTCCTGTTTAAAAAAAACGAACGAAAAAACACGATTAAAAAAAAAAAAATTGACGTGACCAAGATGGGAAGGTCTTACCAAGAAACAGCATGTGTACCGTGGATTATTCTCCATTTTTAAACACAGTATGGCTAAGATTTACAAAATAGATTTCATTTTTTATTCAATATGATTGATTAAGCCCAAAAACTCACAATGAAAGTCTTTACAGAGGTCAAGACTTTTGCGAGGTTTTTGCAGTGATCATGTGACCATGTAATAACTTGTGCACCCTTTTGGAATATGTGAAAATGTAGAATCAAGTGATTAAAACTCGAATTACACAGGCCTAGAGACTGCTCTGCAAACCTCTGGTTACCACCGGTCATTAGGGAAAATGTAGCATTTCTTGACCGGTTGGGGAGTGGTAGCTGGAGCTTGATGGCAGTCGCTGAGAAATCAGTTGCTAAAGCTGCAATCACACAGGCCTATAGAACAGTCAGTTACCTCTGGCAACCACTGTTCGCGCCCTTCACTCATTGAGTTGTTCGCCCTATTGGTTGCAATGCAACCACCAGTGGCAAGGGAAAATTAGTTTTCCCTGACTGTTTGCTAGAGGTTCCTACCAGTCATATGGTGAAGCTGGGGGTGCTGCACCAAAAACCTCTTTGCGATTGCTTGGTTGGTAGTAGATTGGTTGGTAGGTTGCTTGTACTTTGCATGGAAGACGTCCATTTGTCTTCAAACACTCTCCAACTACTCTACTACTCTGAGAAGTGTGGCAAAAACAAAAAACGTAGATTGTTTGCCTTCAAAATAAACTTGTGTCTTTTTACTTTTTACAACTGTTACTCTGTAGCTGAAGGTTCTTTCTTTTTTGCGTGGTGCCTTTTTTAAAGTTTTCTCCCCGCTGGGCTAGTATGTGGTGAGTGTTTGCAGACAAGTTGGCATTTTCCATGAAAAGTACAATCAACAGTGGCAATCTGCTAGTGACCAAAGCAATCGTAAGGAGGTTTTTGCTGCAGCACCCTCTTTGCAACCAATTTTACTTTTACAGCAAGCAATTTCTAGGAAGCATTCGCCACCCAATCAACCATTGGTGGTTGTATCACGTCCAATATGGCAGATAACTCTTAAGCAATGTGTGCATGACCAAAAGTCATTTTGCAACCACAGATCTTGCCTTCTGATGGTAGTCATATATAATACAAGTTTAAGGCACTTATTCATTGACTTCATTTTTCCAAACCGGAAGCAACTTTTAATGTTCTCCTCCTACATGTTTTGTCCAGGAAGTACAAACACGTTTGGAGCAGATTACTTCCTGCTGTGTGCTGTATAAAGAAAAAAAACAACCTTATTAGTTTGAAATTTTCTAAACTTCTTCCATAAAAACAGTTAGCTTAGCCGTTTTCATCTCTCCCCTTCCAAAGGGAATAAAATGCACCTATCAGTGCCTCTGAATATCACATCGTCTTGTTTCAAGAGCCAGATTAACAAGCTAAGCTAACAAGCTTCATAATCTAGTTCATAAATGCTGCATAGATATGACAGTCGTGGTGATTTTTCACATCAAATCTCAACAAGAAGGCAAAATGTCAAGCTTTTCCTTCATTTAATGAGAATCATATGCGTTTGGATAGTCACGAAGCTGTTTAATGCTTCCTTAAAGTAATATTGGCAACAATGCCTCGCTGTTCATTTTAAATCTAATATCTAAAATTAATAACATCTAAATCTAATAGTGAGCCTGTGCCCAAGTTTGGGTTGTGGGGAGTAGCTGTGTGTGTACTTGGAGTGTATTTGCATGTGCAGCTGGGGGAAGGGAGGGCAGGTGTTCACACCTACACGGTTTAATGAAGGGTGCGTGCTTTTGTGTGCCCGAGTGTGCATAACTGTCTGTTTGCTTTCATGTGCACGTGTTTCCTGGGGGAGTACACATCCAAAGATAGGGATGGATGGATGGAGGGAAGTTGCAGGGTTTATTATGAGCTCTCCTCGGGTTTCTTCATTCACTATCAGCCGCGTGTATGAGAGGGAAATCTGCGCTGCGAGGCCTTCTTTGCGTTTAAGCTGCCCATATGAGAGGAAAGAGCCCTCTTTGTGGTGGAACATCTGACTAAGCTTGACATTTACTCAGACATAAGGAGTCAGACGGAGCAGACAGAAGGGTTTTATCAATAGTCTGAAAAAAAATGCACATACTAAATATAGCTCAGGCTTTTTACGCAGGATATGAGATAGGAAGTTGTAGTGCGCAGTGCTATAATTTGTGCCCTTAATCTTTGAGCAAACTTTCTACTGTAGATGCACACGAGCTATGGTGGGTTGCAGGGTTATGTTAACAATCTCTTGTATACCTGTTAGCTTTGTACACTTGTTCAGCCTCCACCCTTCAGCTTCACTTTTATCACAAACGTTTTTATGTGCATTGTTTTAAAAAACGTGACAAAAACAGAAAGTCTGAGGGCTTAAACATGCTCCTGTGACGTGAGCAACTCTTTTATTCGACTGACAATAAGGAGATAAATCAGCGCCTCCACATGTAACCTATATCTTGATGCCAGCGAGTTGTGGGGATGATGCTGATGATGATAGCAATTAGCGCGCCTCGGAGCGACTGCGTTCACTTGATGAATCTATCTGGAGTTAAGTGTGCATTCACGCGTCGATTCATTTACATATGCATGCATACAAATGCACGGCTGGGCAGGACAGGCGGCGCAGAGTGACAACAACAGAGGGGAAAAAAAGGGCTCGTCCTCTGTACGTCACTCTGGGGCGACTGTAATGATGAATGCAGATCGGATTTATGGAGGTGGTAAATGGGTGTGAATTAGAGAGAAATTGGATAAATGAAGTTGGAGCGGGGAGGGTGAAATAATAGAGGGTAGGGGGAGGGGAGGAAGAATTGAATGAAAGTTTGACATAATGAACAGTGGGTGGTGGTAAGGGTGGTGGTGAAGGCTGGAGGTGCGTTGAGGCAGTGTTTATCAGCTTAAATACAGACATCTGTTACTGAGGAATTGTGTGTTTTTTGGGGGGTTGGGGAGTGTATGTTTGCTAGACGAACACACACACAAAAGCAGAGAAGGGCTGTTGCCACAAAACTCATTAGGCTCTTTGAACTTTGGTGTAGGACTGGTTATCTAATGAGCATGCATGGACTGTAGTGGAGTTAAAATGTGTAAATCGTGCCAGTTAAAGTTAAAAAAAGGAAAAAAAGAAAAAAGTAGGACATGGACTCTATCTGCACTCTTTCTCTCTCTCTCTCACACACACACACACAGAAATCTGCCTGTGATTCAGTTCTTTCTCCCCCTCTGCTCCACTGATTCGAGTCAAACAACACTTGACATGAATATTTAACAGTCAGAACAGACAAAACAATTGAGAGTCAACTCGAGTATTGTTAGGAATTTACTCTTTGATATTCGGTTTCTTCCCTTTGAAGGATTTTTGTTGGCTGTCTGGCTAAACGGCTGAATGTCAGCTTCGAGACACTGTCAGCTCGGCGTCAACGCCGGACAGACTGGTGAACCCTGTAAGAGCCGGAGACAACACCAGGAAGCGGCTTTGACACTGAAGACTGGGACATTGTTTAAATATTATTGAACTGCACAAGTGCTGTCAGTCTCTTTGTGTTTGACTGAATTCGGGAGAAGGTTGCGTTTTCTCTCCGCTTTATGTGGCTGCCCGCCCATGTGTGTGCGCATCTGTGTGTGCATCCACGTGTGGAAACACTAACGGGAGCGCACTTGTGCATCTCTGCTTTTGTGTGCCGCTTTGTTCCAACTCTTTGTGTGATCAACTGCAATCTCTCTTTTCTGTTCCTTTATTTTATTTTATTTCTTTATTTTTTTTTATGCCTCTTAATATACCAATTTCCACCTGTGTTTCTTCTTCTCCCCACGGGGTCAATTCACAAGTGCGTCTCAGCGTAAGTGCATTTGCAACGATAGAGAGGAGGTGGATGGAGAACCGAGGGAGCAAAAAGCAGCAGAGACAGGAGAGGGAACAGAGACGGGGGGAGAGGAGGAGGCGCGGGGAGGTGGGAGGTGGCAGGTTGATTACGGTCGCAGGTCTCGTTGCCTGGAGACGGCTGGGACGAGGGATGCCAGGTTGCTAGGCGACCAGCACGATGCAATGACCAGCGCTGTGTGATGGAGCGGAGGGGAGGCGAAGATGGAAAATTGTCTTTGTGCCCCCCCCTCGCCCCACCCAGCTACACCTCCCCTCCCCTCTCCTCTTCCTCCCCCTTCCTCTTCCCCTCCAGCTCTGCCTCCCTGCTGTAAATGTTCTTGAAAGAGCGGGGTGACGGTCTCCGCTGATATATTTACCATTCAGTGTGGCAGCTTTTTCGGGCGTACAAGTAGAATGTATTGAAATTGGAGAGAAAACAGGCAGCAGAAATGTGCCCCCCTCCCCACCACTCACACAGCATTAGCAGCCTACTATATAGACAGATTATCATCAGCTCTGCGGGTCATAATAGTAAGGTGAGAAAAATGTCATCATCAGTATGCTTTACTCTATCTAAAACACATTTGCCTTGCTGTAGCAGATGAAAATGCATTTCCATGGTGGCGATGGCCACTCCTCAATCTGTACACTGTTAAATAAAAGATTGTGGAGGGTGTTAAATACACCTAAATACACCAGGCTACTTAGTGTGAGCCCTTTTAGAGAATATTCAGACTTGTATTTACAACAGGTGAGCCTCGTTTGTTTTATTAAGGTTGCAAATCTGTTTATGCCTAACATCCTTCCAAGCGAATGGAGACATTTTAAGCACAAGGACTGTTGCGCAAAGTCTGAGAAATATCCTTGTGCTTAAAATGTCTCCATTCGCTTGGAAGAGAGTCAAGTAAACTTGATTTGCATAGGTTGTGTTTAAGTACATTAGTCAGAAAGTAAAATATGTAATGATAAACAAGCCCTTCTGTGTTTTTTTAACACTAACAGCTGTGATTTTGGTCAGAATTTTTTTTAAATTTTTCAAATATAGTTAGCCTTCCCGGGATAAATAAAGCCGTTTTAATAAGACTGCATAACACTAAATGTTTTTATTTTAGCATTTTTTATTTTATGTGGGACACTGTGACTCTGAGTTCTGTGCTGATGATAAACCCTGTTGTAGGACAGGTACACTCTATGGACAAAAGTACTGGGCCACCTATGCATTACACTTACAGGAGCTGCTCGGCCATGGAAACCCATGCCATGAAGCTTCTGGCACATAGTTTTTTTGCTGATATTAATGCCAGAGGTTTGGAGCTCAGCAGTTGGTGACTTTTACGCACTGTGCGCATCAACATTTAGCAACAAAACTCTGGAACATACGTGGTCTGCAACTTTGTGGCTGAGTTGCTGTGACTTGTGTTACTTTTATTTGGAAATAATACCATTTACAGTTACTTGTGGAATATCTAGAAGGGAAGAAATTTCACAAACTGGCTTGTCACCATCGTGGCATCCTATTACAGCACCATGCTCACATTATTTTACAAATGTTCAAAAAAGCCAACTGCATGGCTATGTGTTTGATTTTATACACCTGTGGTCATGGAACTGAAAACATCTCAATTAAAAAATTAGGTGGTGTGCTCTAATTCTTTTGTCCATATAGTCTATGTGTGTCATTTTCATTTCCAGGACTTTAAATATTGTCATCTTGTCAAGATACTCACTTTGTGGCCTTTGGCTTTGGTGCTCCCAGCTTGTACGTTACACTATGGAATCACATTTAAACACACTGGGTAAGCCTCTTGTTTCTAATTGCAGGGTTAATGGTGTGAAAGGACATATTTAACCTAAATATCAACCTTGTTCTAAACATAATCAAGAATTTTCTTTTCTCATCGATATTTAAAAGTGAAAGTAAAAAGCGAGAGAAATCAAAACTAATCGGTGAGTTTAAAAAAAAAAGTTAAATATAGCTAAAAACACAAAATGTGAAGCAAGAGGTCGTCTCCAGGGTAACAAACTTCTGGATGCAGAGATGCTTGGCATCCATTATAGCCGTCTGTGCACTACGGGATTGATCCCAAAGCATACCTTGTGCATATCTATGTGACTCCAGCGCCATCTGACAGCACGGCAGTATTTGATGCCCTGGGATGAGACCACTTAGATTCACTGTGATGCTCTGTGCTTTGTTAAAGATCAAAGAGAGAGCTGCTTCCTGAGCACATTTCTCTGTTCTCTCTTTTTGTCATTTTGTAATGAAATCAAAATGCCCCCAAAATAATAAAATAAGTGGCTGAAAAGGGAAATTCAATCAGTCTCGCTGATGTCTATCATAGTGCGTCTCTGCTCGCCACAATATTTAAAATAAATTACCCAAGTCACTGCTGGGGACACGTCCCTCCAGTCCCAACTAAATACTCTGCCCTTGCAATGTCTGTATTACCTATTCCTTTTAACGGGTTGTAGCTATTAAACGTAGGTACTCCTAACTCAAATCATGGCGCTGAATATACATCGGCAGATTTAGTCCAAATTGTTAAATCAGTTTGACGATGTAGATTCTCTGGGCTTGTTGTTGCAGTGTATGAACTT
This sequence comes from Benitochromis conjunctus, assembly GCA_015052645.1. Lineage (NCBI taxonomy): Eukaryota > Metazoa > Chordata > Actinopteri > Cichliformes > Cichlidae > Benitochromis > Benitochromis conjunctus. The sequence goes on from VOQK01030335.1 coordinate 25,927, forward strand.
TGATGGCATGGAGAGGGGGGGTCATGCATTATGGCGAAGGGGTCGAGCTGTTATTTGATTGGATAATCTGTGGATTTAATATTTCATAATGCTCATGAAATCCCCCGCGGCATCACAGAAAGAAAAGATTAAGTATGTGTAGATGTGCGCTCATGTCGCTGTGACCGTCAGGAGCCGACGGAGCATTGTTTGGATGACTGTATATATAATATCTGCATGGCGTGTTTGGACACGGAGCGCAGGGGGAGGAAGAAAAATCCAATAGCAAAAACACACAGTGGTGAAATGGGCTGTTGATCAGGCAGGTTTGAATGCGTGTTGTCTGTGCACAGTATGGGACCGTTTTTGTAAACAAGCCTAAGAGAGAAAGGGGAGGGGAGGGGAGCAACAGGAGGAGGAGGGGAGAGAGCAAATTACTGTAAAGTGTGTGTTAGTGGTTGAGGTTTAGAGGGAGATATTTTTCTCCCTGCTTCTGCATCTGCTCTCGAGGCAGCGCCAACATTCAACAGGCACAAACGAAGCCGCTACCATCCCTTTTTCTTTTATCTTTTTTTATTGTCTTTCATTTTTCCTCCCCCTGCTCGTCTTCTCCCTTCCTCCTCTGCACATCTAATCCCTCTATCTCTTGACCTAGAAGCACCCTTTGTCCTCCTCATTTGTTTTCCACCCGTCTCTTATGCAGGTTGTTCAGGGCAACCTTGTTTACCTGATGTGGGGGGGTTCTCATCTCTGGTGTTGTCATGACGATGGCCATGTGAGCATGGTCTTTATCAGACCGGCAGCCGGTTGCTGTGCAGATCTGAAGTGGCACAGCCTTGATGGCCTCCACTTCTCACTGTTTTTCCTCTTGTATATTCTAATTCCAATCTCCTGAGCCATCTGCTGTGCTTCTCCTTATCACCACCACCACGGCCTTCACTATTTGTCTTCCCATAGTGAAATATGGGCCATGCAGCTTTTTATAAGCATCATTCAAAGATGTCAATCAAAGCTGCCACTTAATTTAATGCCACTAATTCATAGCATCAACTTAAGGTGCTTTAAAGGGCAGCTAATCCCCAAATAGCTTATACCTCTAGATATCTATTTATAGATGTCTGTAGATTCCTGAATATACTGGCGCTAGAGGGCACATGCCTAAATTATTACCTGGTTACTCAAGAGGAAAAAACAATCTACAAATGTTCTTGTGAGAATTTAATGTAGGAACTATTTTCTTTCTGCCAGAATATACCCACCAACTGTATCAGTGTGATGAAGAATGCTTCCTGCCACCCATGATTGAGTGGCATCCAGTAACTGATAGCTCAGTCACTGAGTGACTGTCAGTATCTACAGGAGTATTAAAACTATAAATAAAAAAATAGAGTATTGGTAGAACAGCTGGTTAAACTTTGATCTGGTCAAAAAAAAATTCTTATATATGATAATCTGAAAATCCTGGTGAAGCCTGCACCTGTTCGGGATTTGACACCCCCCCATCCAGCAAGATTTTCCTTGCTAACATGTCAGAGGAGTTATTAAAAGTTTCTTACATCACACATATTGGCTTAGGTGGCTATATGTTAAGATAATGATGATAATGGTGAGAATCACAGAAGCTTGTTTACATGTTAATGCTAGTTCTGTTCCCACAAACATGTAGATGGATCTCAGATCAGTCAAAACAAAACAAGCAGCAGCACCTTGTTTAGCGTGTTGGTCCACCATCAGTTTTCCTTCAAAGACCACAGGTTTTTCCATATGCACATGCACAAACACACTGATGTTCTCTCAGTTTGACAAGCTATAGCCACTGCCAAAGGGACACAGACACGCCTATAAAATCAAAACACATCGATTTCAGCGGAATCAGAGGCAAGCAGAGTTAAATCTGCTTCCAAAGCCACAAAGATGGCAGTAATTTTAAGGATGGATGCAAACAGGTGATACATTTTATGACAGAGTGCTGCCATAATGCTAAGATGAAAGGAAAGTGATCGACTTTACTTTGGTCACATTTCAGTGAGAAAGCAGTGCCTGCCCTTCTTGCCATGATGGAACACTACTGCCATGATGAGAGGCTCACACTAGCATACAAGCATCTGACAGGATGTGTGCATTAATGAACTCAGTAAATGCTTTCCTGATGAGATTATGATCTCAGTCATTAGTTTCATTTTTTATTGAACACGAGATGATCTTCATGATTTGGATTTTTGTCTCTATTAAAGTCTAAAAGGACAACGAACCAGGGATTTTTTTTTTTTTTAAAGGGAGTGGCATCACTGCTCACAATAAAGTTTGTGGATTCTTCTAATAACCAGATCATATTTAAATTTTTAGAAATGTTTTAAATACCATCTGATTCCACAATATTCTAAAGAAGGCACACATCTAAAGCTGATATCTCAGTAACTGGGCAGTTCACACTAAAACAGTATAGATCCATTAATAGCACAGTGTGTTCTTTAGAAAGGTATATGTGTGAAGAATAAAGCAAGAGTACAGATTAAATCACAGCATGGGCAATAACAGCGAAGAAAAACAGTGGTAATATTTCACAGTGGTAAATAAGGTAATACGTATTTTGCACAGGCTGTTGTTGCACTCTCTCCTGCCTGAGAACTGGCTGGCACAAACAAGAAACGGTGGCAATAACATACTGTGAGTGATATTTGTCGAGCTTTACTCGGAGTACACGGATTTTAGCATGCAGACTTGGTCAGAATTATGGTATCTTCTCTTTAGCATATTGTAAACAATTTTAACAAAAAAATTATTATTCATTGACTGCTAAAGCAAGACCTCCATTTGCTTAGCTGATTGGAAGATGGGTTTTTTTTAGCCTTCCCCTCCATCTACTCCATCATCCTATTAATTGGTACAGTCAATTAGACTGCTCTGAATGAGGAGACACGGGAGCCTTGTGTAGCAGGTGCTGGGGGTATTTCAGCTGGTGGTTCAGCACAGATGTTTGTTCATGCGGGTCCTCGCGGCACCAATCAATAGTGTCTCCTGGTGACTGATCACAGTGGATCAATCAGTGACACAGGATCAGCGACTGGCTGAAATGTCACCAGCTCCATAATTAAGACCTTCATTAAGCCAAAGTTAACAGAGTGTCACTCTGGTGCTCTCACCTCGACTCATCACCCTTCCTCTTCACATGCACATCCCCCACCTCACTCCTCTCCTCCATATGCTCCTCCCCCCCCAAATCAAACCCAATCTCACTCTTCTTCCCTTTTTGCACTCCAGTGTACATTCTTTTGCTTTCTTTCTTTCAATGGCCCTTTTCGTGCTTGATACATGTGAAGGACAAGCTGCTGTTTCGTCTGGAGGTTGAATAGTTGGATAGCCAGGAAGAGGACAGCGAAGCAGCCTTTTATGAATAACGAAAAGGTCACTTAATGTAAAGCGTGTGTGTGTTCTCTGCTTTTCCTTTCGCGTTTTTGTTTGATATTCCTCTCTCTCAACATTCGTCTCTGCCTCTGTCAGGCTCAGGATCTCTCTCTATTCTGATGCTGCGTGCTCCTTTAATCCAGATTAGCTGGCGAGTGTTCTTAATCTTATCACTTCCCCAATCCCGCGTGGGTGTGTGCTTTTCCTGGTTTTGTGTGATAGGGGGAGAGGGAACGATAGACGGCAGGATTAGAGCTGATTCTGAGAGAGAGACTCGGAGAGAGGAGGTGGGGCGAGAAAGAGAGACTGTATGACACTGCAAATGTAATATCACACATATCAGTGTCAGCTGTGGCCTGCTGGAGTCGAGTTGGCCCAATAAAAGGAAAGGAGAGAAATTGGTGTGTAAATATAAACGACTGGAGTACAGGCCACATTTGCAAACATCTAAACAAGCACAAATGTGTATTACAGATATAATTGCATTTACATAAATGGTTATATAAAGCACACAAACATGAATATCATCTTTTGTCGTTTACATAACAGCAAGGGGCACATTTGCCACATTAAAACTCCAATTTGTGCAGCTTATATGCTTTTTGCTGTGTTAAATTTAATTTGTTTTTCCTTTTGTTGATTAGCCCTGACCTGCATTTAAACTGACTGCGTCATCTTTTTCCAGATGAACCGCCCAATCCAAGTGAAGCCTGCAGACAGCGAAAGCAGAGGGGGTAAGAAACACCTGTCCCCAACCCAGACACACAACACCTGTTCAAACATAAACACCTCCAGAAATATCAGCGATAACACGTCAGTTAGTCTTGCAATGACATTAAAACACCTGCACGTGGTAAGTGCTTGAGTGGAGGATGCGTTAAGGGAAAGTACAGTGGTTGCAGTGCGATGACTGGGACTGCACGTTCACAGCAAGGTGTAAATGATTGGCATGTTTTACTGGTTTTCACCCACAGACATGCCTTTTAGGTCAACTGGTGATTCTGAATATCTTTGTTTTAGGGTTTCGCTCACTCACACTGCATAGTTAGTCGGATAAGTGGTTGCAAAAATGGATGGATGGTTTAAAAGATGTGCACTAATGTGACAATTATATATGTGATAAATCTGTCTCCTGTGCCTCACCATAAATCACAAGTTGTCTTTTGACACTGTGGCCTTGCGCTGGTTACTGCAAAATCAGACACGGATTACAGTACAGTTTGAGGCAGTTAGCGGTGCCATAATTTTCAGATTTATCAGCAAGGAGCTCATGGTTTGTGTCCTGTTTGGAGCTTTGTGTGTTGCATTCATTTTAACTTGTTCAGGGCTTTTTAATTTTTTTGATTTCACTCACTGGTTAGGTTTAGATACTAAAAACTACTTGGTTTGGTTAAGGAAAAGCTTGTGGTGTTGGTTAAAAACGCACCCCTTCCAGCCACACTGAACAAAGGCAAGCTGCTATAACCCAGAGTGCCATGCACTGTCACCATGGACACAGGGGAACTGATGTTTTCTTAAACTTCTGATGTTAAAGGCCCCTCATTCCCTAAAAGATGCAATCTGCACAGAAAATATGACAGATTTTATCAGCCCCTCAGCAGATTATTGTTCAGACCGAGTAGTCGGCTCAGCTGCCTGTCAAGATGGATGTTTTGCTGCTGTCAAACTACACCTGTACATCACACACCGCACACAGCCACTTACGCTATCATAAAAGAAAACACTGCTAGGATTTGACAGGAGCTATTAAAGATACTTCATCTCTCATACCTCATATCATTTTACATTACCATTGCTGATTTTCAAAGCATAACGCCAGCTCACTCCCCCTTTATGGTTGGGTTTGTTTTTAGTCATAATCTGAATGCAGAATTTTCAGAAACTAGGAGATGTTGCAGGTTGATTTTTAGAGTTGTGGCGTTACAGCTTTTCCTCTTGAAAGCTTGGACGTCTACTAAACCATAAGCCCAGATGGGCTGCCGGTGACCTGGTAAACGCTCTTACATGTATGATGCTTTTCGAAAGAAACATCAGACTTCATCCAAATGCAAATTTTAACCAAATCAATAGAGACTGCAGGACTACGTGTAAACTAGTTATGAAAATTACAAAGGGTAAAATAAACATCTGATCACTTAACCCAGCTTGAGTTAGGGTTTGCGATTTTGGTTTGGGGTTTATTCAGTGTCCACCCAGTTTTATATCTACCTGTAAAACATTTTGGAACAGGAAAAATAAACATGTCAAAATGTGTGAGACTGCATTTAAAATGTAATGTAATGTGTTATTTTCTTAACATCTGCCTATCTGGGGCGCTGGTTTAGCTGGGTGGAGCGGACTGCCTATGTGCTGTGGGGATGACGTAGAGGCCTGGGTTCAGACCTGCCCCGGAGCCATTTGTGTATCTTCCCCTGGTCTTCATGCTGGGTTTCCTGTCTTCTCTCCACTGCACTGTTCTATCACAAAAAAGGGTAAAAAGAAAGATAAATAAATAAATAAAATCAGTCTATTTAGCTTCAGGCTAGAACAAAAGCTACCCCTAACCCAACATACGTGACTTAATAGATCCAGATATTAACTAAAACTTGAAATCTGCTTCAGACACAGTAGCCACTCCATTACATGTGCTAGGTTTTTGCAAGAATGAAGTTAAAATATGCAACGCTCCAGTTTTTGTGCTGTTGGAGAAGCTCTCACATCTGAGTCGACATCCAGGAAATAATCCAAGACTCTTTCTCACAGCATCCACTGTCTCTAATAGGCCTGTTTTCACTGGAGTTTGACGTGCCACAGTAGGAAAAGCACAGGTGTAGATAATAAAATTAATGATGGCTGAATGCCATTTAGCTGCTTCAGTTTCAGGGTGCTGGTATTGTGCGTGCTGGCTCCCTGTCACACTGTGGCAAATCAAAACGCCTGCTGTGAAAAGGGCCTATTTTCCTAAAAGTCAGTCCAAGTTTTTAACATTTTGAGCATGTGATTTTAGATTCTGTGCCAGCAGCCTGAAGGATCAACACTTTAGATTTTTTTCTTTTTTTTTTAGATCTTTAAAATTCACAAAACAGTAATAGAAATCCTTTGGTTTCCTTTTAGTATCACAGGACACAAAGCATGCAGATGCAGGCATTTGTTTATATGCTGTTTTTAATATTTAATATTTGCGTTTTCTGACACTGATTGGCTCACAGCGCAGTGAGTAAATTCTGTGCTTTTCATCAGCCAATACCCATACCCTCCCCATCAACACACCACCCAGGCAGGTGTTTCTAATCAAACCACATTATCGTCTGCAATCTCCTTGACATTTGGGCTGTATGTAGGTTTGCAATAAGGATAATGGCACGTTCACTGTGACTGATTGTATCTCAAGCTTCAAGTCTCTGACATTTGATTATCATACGGAAATAAATTGGAAAGAAATGGCATCTCGAATGGGTGGGGGGGGGATAAAACAAAACATGTATCAGGAATGTAATGCACGCGCGATTTGTAGTGAATGGGCTCAAACGTACAGAAACGCTGGTCTGATCCTTCACAGACAGGGACAGACGGAGCAGCTTCTCTGACCACACAGAGGGTGACAAACATTTGAGTCACCGCCAGATGCTGTTTGTTTGTTGTGCCGTTCATGTTACTGCACTCTGGTGGCGCGCCGAAGTACAGCAGGCTAACGTCCAGCCCTCTTTGTAACTGCTTGTCACCCTGTTGTTATTTTCTGTTATTCGTGCATGTACAGTGACATGGTGCTTCTCCCTCTTCTCCCCTCCCCTCCACCCCCCCCACACACACTTTCACTTGCATTACCTTTCTCATAAAAACATCTCTTTCTCCCCCCCCCCCGTCTTTAATCTCACTCACATTACCACACATTACCCTCCTTTCTCCCTCCCATCCTGGTAATCTCCTTCCCCTTAGAAGACAGGAAGCTGTTTGTGGGCATGCTGGGAAAGCAGCAGACGGACACCGATGTGAGGAAAATGTTCGAGCCGTTCGGCAGCATAGAGGAGTGCACGGTGCTCCGCGGGCCTGACGGTACCAGCAAAGGTAATAATGTGAAATCATGCCATGTGAAACACATCCAACACTGCCTCATCCACCACAACATGCAGAGTCCCAGGATCCAGCACGATATCTGAATCTGGATTAGTTTTTTTTCTTGGAAGCATTGTAATTTTATTCTTTTCACATTTGAGCAGCATATTTGACGATATGACAGAAAACGTCCTGCATCATGGTACTAAAGAGGTCTTTAAAAAACTCCTGAACCAACTTCCAAAATCAATTACTTCATAGTTGGGCTGAGCATCGCCTCTGGTAAAATATTCATGCAAATCTGCTCATATTTTTAGATTAATCCTTATAACAAGCAAACAAACAGGCAAATTGATACAACCATGACACTACATCCTTGGTGAAGGTAACAGACAACCTATGCAAGACTCTGATGGCTGACGGGTGCTCCTCAGCTAAACAAGTAGAAGTATAAAGTCCACAAAGTCTTACTAAATATAAAATTATGGTGCGCAACAGTTTACGGTTAGTACATGTTAGTCAGCTTTTATTATACCACTCTTTGTTTCCATGGTTGTCCCTGAATCATTTAATATCTAGCAAGACTTCCTGGACTTTGTTTACTTGATAAACCCCAGACGTATTACAGAAGATACAGTATTATTCACAGGAAACGACACATTAGCAGCAAAACATTCATCCATCGATGTTCATTAATTAAAAACTGTTCGCCCCTCACATTTAAAGAGCTACAAATATGAATTTTGACTGTGTTTACTTTTATACTCTGCTGGTCCTTCCCTGTCCACAAACTCTACTACTCTACTCTAAATAGTCTGAAGCGTCATCGTTTAAACATTTAAATACTTAAATATTGCTTAAATGGTTGCAATTAGCTGTGTCGTATCATCTTATTTCTATTACCCCGGATGGCTAAGCTACTTAAAAACCTAAGCAATAATTCATATTTGTCCCACTGAATAAAAATCATCAGCAGTAAGATGATTTTGCTAAGCTATGCCCTCCACAATTTACAAAAACAGCCCTTAGTCGAGCATCCATTAAAGCCACTGGTTGCAGTCGGATTCCTGGTCACGACTGTTGAAGTGTGGGCTGACTTTGTTTAACCGTTTGTATTTAAATTCGAAGAATAAAGCCTGCAGCACGTTGCAACCCCATCGTATAAATGACTATTGTCAGTAGCAACAATGCTAATGATATTTTCCATGTAAATCAAAGTCCACGACAGTTCAAACACAGAGGCTAGACTTTTCTGCGTTTGCTGCACGAGGGACGACTAATAGTGCAGTAGGTTTTATTGGTCATAGCTAATGATGCGTTTAGTGGTTTACGGGCTGTGATTGATGAAGCAATGAATGTTCTGTGGACCATGCTTAATGGTGCCACGGTAACAGATGAAACGCTAGATGCAAGATGGCTTCTAATGTATATTTAAAGGGAAGCGTTTTTGTTATAGTGTGTGTGAGTGCGTGTATATGTGAGAGGGGCTGTGCTTAATGATGTGTCATTTCACACAGGGTGTGCATTTGTAAAGTTCCAGAGCAACGCAGAGGCCCAGGCCGCCATCAACGCTCTGCACGGAAGTCGTACTCTACCTGTAAGTCCACAAAACACACTCTTTCTCTCACACATACGCAAGCACACTCATGCTGCACATGCAGCATGGTTACACAAATTCAAATGAATCAAGCAGACGCACTCAGATGCTCCAAATCCAGTCATTTAGAGACTCACAGGGTGACTCAGCTAATGGTCACCACTTCTCCTTTCTGTCCCTCTGCTCCACACATACACTCGCACACAATAGAGGACACGCTCTTTGTAAAATGCGGTCGTGATTTATCTCTGTAGGTCTTACTGCAGTGTGGCTTGATGTAGGTCGTCAAAATTAAAATAAAAACCTATTTGTTTTTTTAGTTTACGTCAGTAATGGATCATAAACGTCGGGACACAATGTGCTTTAAACTAATAATAATACGAACACAAGCTTTTATTAAACACATCCATCTGAACACGTTAAGCAATTATTTTTCAGACCTTTTCTGGCTCTCTATGTTCAGACAAAAACCTTCTGTTTGTGAGGACCAGCCAATCAGAAAGTTGTCTTAAAAGAAGACTTGTTTCAAAAGTTCAGCATAAGATAAATAACGATTATTTGGGACTGTGGATCATGCAAAGCTGGGCTCTGTACTATGAAGTGAGTTGATCATACCCAGCGCAATTTTCTGATATCCGCATTCGCTTCACCTAGCATCACCAATCAGGACAAGCGGTCACACAAAGGTGGTTATCAACTTCTATGGCAACCTAGGCTTTCCCTGTGTGTTCACGTGAGAGAAGACGGACCAGCAGCCTCTGATCAATCACAATGATGGATACATGTACTGATTTCATAAAGGGAGATAAACCGCACTACAGGGAAAATATAAACAGGTTAATGATACAATACAGAATGCTGCAGACAAATCAGCATCATAACTGTTTGTGAGAAGTAAAGACCTGTACACTTTAAGCACTTTTAATCAGTAAGATTGGAAAAAATCTACTGTATTTATAAAGTTTAGCTTGGAAAGAAAGCTGGCACAGATGGTGACTGTAAGTTTACAGACCTTTATGTATCACAACTCTTTCCTGTAAGACACGGGAAAATCTGATGGATTATAATCCAGTAACTCAGTATGTTGGAAAAAGTATCTGTAATATCACTGATGCTCATCAGGGAAAGACAGCAGGGGTTTGAGGGATCTTTCAGGGAAGGCAAAACTACTTTTCAGAGAATTGATTAATCGGTAGGTGGTGATTTCACACCTGTTCATCTCTGATCTGGAGGAGGTTGGTTTGGCAGTAATAAGTTACCATGGCGATGCACCCCTAGTAAGAAGTGAACCAGTTTTGTAGTACTGAAAACTCAAGATTAACCCTGAAGTTACCCAGGTAAGATGAAATCCTGTTTCAAGGTGCAGTCCTCTGGTCTAGTAGACGTCAAGAATAAAAATACTGAGTTATAAATGAGCATAACAGCACGTTAAACATTTAGACCACTGTACTTGTGTAAAGAATCGGGTAAACTACTGGATTTTAAATCTGGGATGTTCTATGACGATGATGTAACAAAGATAACACTGAATGATTGTTTTTGGTAGCTTTTAGCCAGACAGTTTAAGTTTAAGCATAAAAAAGGTCATTTCACACATTTAGAGTACGGTCCCAGCTCTAACTGGGTCACTCCAAGGGGCGTTTTGTCCATATTTGAATCTATAGTGGATCTAATTCGATGATTGTTATCACCATTCTGCTGCATCGCAAAACTTTCAATTTTAGCTGGAGGGTCACCTAGACACCATCGTGTGAGACGCTTTAATAAACATGGGATTTCATTTCCCCCCTCGGTGATGGCGAGCTGTAAGGTTTCCCATCTTTTCACTGTTATTTATTATCCTCTCTTTAGAACATAAGTAGCGCTGGCTGCTCTTCAGAAACATTTCAAACTTTCTTTGTTAGTCCACAATAACGTTGTGGAGTTTCTAGGTGGCAAACTCCAGGCACCGGGCCATGTGGGTTGTTCTCCTTTTTTTTTTTTCTTCAATGAGTACTCTGGGTTTTTTCCTTTGGAGTCATTTAGCTGTGCACCCACAGGCCTGAATCATCGGTTTGTCACACTTTGGACTGATAAATGTCTGTTTTTGTTTATTTTGGTTTGTTTGTTTTCTAAGTTTACCTTGCAGCCTTTTCCAGTTTTACTCGAATCAATCATTTCCGATTGTGTGTTTTCAAAGGTCTATTTTTCAGATTAAAATGTTCACTTAGCTCTAACCTCCAATCTTATTTGATGATTGCGCAAAAAGCTTTTGTCAGTGTCATTAGCCTTGAGCTTCACAAACATCCCTCTAGACGCTGCACTGAGTGTTTGAGTGATGTATTCAGAGTGGAAATGTTATGTGTATGGTAAAAATATTGGATTCTAACCAGTTTTGTTAAGATGCAGTAAGAAGTGCTCAGAGTAGTGGTGGTAGCAGTGGTAATCTTACCAACGTCCGTGTGTTAACCTCTTGCTGGTGTTGAGCGTTGATGTTAAAAGCATCAGACAGATGGAGTTTTGATTTTTCTGCCTTTTCCTCCGCAGGGCGCCTCGTCCAGCTTGGTGGTAAAGTTTGCAGATTCTGAGAAAGAGCGAGGGCTCAGGCGGATGCAGCAGGTGGCCTCCCAGCTTGGAGTCATCAGTCCCATGACCCTGCACCTCGGGGCCTACAACGCCTACACACAGGCCGTGAGGAAGACCCACAGACATACACATCTCATCCAAAACACACACTATTTGTCATGAGAACACTACAACATATTGCTGAAAATATTTATTTTGATACCAAAATATCAAAAGTGAACTTTTGATATTTCACCAACTTTTCTCTATCTGGCTTTCCCATAATCATCTTCAAG
>VOQK01030335.1:45427-59283 GCA_015052645.1 Benitochromis conjunctus
AATTAACAGAGCCCAATCTCACAAACCAAGAAGCATGCTCTCTTCTTCACGCCTTACCTGATGCATCACTTTCAGGTTTGGAGAATGTGGAAGCTGCAGTGGATCCTACGACCCTCTAATCATCAGTGATGATCCTCCACAGGATATTTGGTCAAACCTGACACAAAAGATAATCGATCAACTCTTATGTCCATTGCGATCTAGAAAGGTCAGCAGAGCTAGAAGAGGTCCAAGGCCCAAGAAACCCTGAAGAAGCCAGATCTGAATTACTGAAGCCCTCAGTGGTGGCATACTAAAACTTTGTGATCACATCTCATTTTAGTGCGAGTGTTTTTGTGTTGAGTAGAATTTGAAAATTGTTGGCGCGCGTGTGTGTGTTGTATCAAATGAGACACTAACTCTAGAAGGTTTTGGGTAAAGCTGTTTGGTTTCTGTGACACGTGCTGCTGGCCGAGGAACTATATTCCTCTGTAGGAATTCTGGGACTCCAAAAGCTAAGAAGAAATAACCATAAATAATCATAAGGTTGAAATAATAACCTCCCAAATGCCCACCTCTTATCCAGACCAAAACACACAGAGCATCTGCAGGTCATGAAGTCAAAAGTAAGAATAAAATCAGTTATCAATTCATTCGATCTGAAATGGCTGAAAAATCTGAAAAGGACATTTTAGGAGGGTTCAAAAAAATATGTAGTTTACAGAATTTTTCTGGTTCCCAGAAACAGTCAGTAAATTTTATAACGTTTTATTCCACTCCATTAAAAAAAAAAATCATTTAAACACCCATTAACACAGTTTTACCCTTTTTCCCCCTCTTTAATGCTCTGCACTGTCTTTGTTTATTAATGGCTACAATGTATGAAATGTAAAAAAAAAAAAAAACACAGTATTTGCGCAAAGCTTTATACAGACTTCCTTTAAATTCACTGATGTAGTTAATATCTTTGAAATTGTGCTGTATTTAATTAGAGCTAGGCTTCACATAGCCTTTATGACTGAGAGCAGGAGACTCATATTCATTCATGTACTGCCCTAATGCACGATTTGTCTCAAATTTAGATAAATGAAGCATAAAGAAAAAGATCTCAGAAGGTAATGAATAGATTCTCATGCCTGCAGATGTTGTGTTTGCAGCAGTTTGCCTAAAAAATATGAATTTTTGATGCAAAAATGAATTTTCCTGAGAAACGGCAGTTTAATTAAAGACTTCTTTTTGAATGCACCTCTGAAGCAATATATATCTTTTTTTTTTTTTTATCTCAAATTTAAAGAGTTGATCCCCACCAGAATTCTTACTGTGCATGTTCTGAATTAATTTGTCTGCAATAAAAGATGACAGACAATTCTAAGAGCGTGCATACACTTGCAGCAGTGTGACTGTCCCTATTCCAGCTGCATGGACACTAGTTGACTACTGAGACCCCCTGAGACATCAGTGCAAGCAGTGTGTAATGCAGACACCACATCCAAAGTCTTAAACGTCTGTGTTTGATTTCAGCGATTTGATCTAAAAATAATACTCATGCTTTGTTTTGTTTTTCCCTCTTTCCTTTTCTTCTTCCTCTGTTCCTTCTTCACCTCCCAGGAAAGTGTTCAATCAAGAAAAACCACTTGGGATGTCCCAGCCTTTTTTGGTTGTTTGACCAACCGTATAGCACAGGAGCAACACTTCACATAAAGCAGTATCACGTGTATGCGCTTTACAAAAACAAACAGCAGCAGCAGCAGTAATATCAGCAACAAACGCATCGACTGAATCAGCATCCGCAATATGAGAAGTGCTCCCGAGTTCCTATCATTCCACAGCTGGATTCATTTATATATGTACATATCTATTGTCAGCAACAAGATATACATGTTAAGAAAAAGCATATCACTGATGTTATTCTACTGAACAGGGTTCTACTGTATAGTGTGATTTGTGGTCTGCGGCGTTAACAGAAGGCCAGTCTACACAGTCGGAGGCAAAAGAAAATACTACTCTGTATGATTACCATTGGTAATATTGTTATGTAGAGTTAGTTTTATTATTTATATGTACATTTAAAAACAATGGGCGTACTTAAGCTGGAAGAGAAATGAATTTCCTCTCACTGTAAATACTTTGGTTTTTAAGAAAAAAAAAAGAAAAAAAAAAGGAGGACTCTAAAACTTCACCAGTTAACATTCTCTGCTGCCACAACTTTTAAAAATTAACAAAGTGGAAGGAAGGGCTGGGAATTTTTCTATCTTGATTTTTTACGTTTTAATTTATTTGGTAATCAATTTGACGGCGGGGGACATGTGACAATTTCTTTTTTAATTTAAGAAGAAGAAGAAGAAGAAGAAAAAACAGGATTCCTGTGGTCTTCATGATAATGAACACTACTGCTATTATAGAGTTTTTAATTACATAAATGTACCTATGGAAGTGGAAAAAAACGTTTCTTTATTTATTCTCTACAATCGCTGTTTTAAAACATATGTCTTTAAAAGAAAATAAAGTACAATTTAGAAGAAATGTCACAGTGTGAGCTCTTTTTTTTTCTTTTTTCTTCTTTTTTCCCCTGTGGGACTAATCAAATCAAGTTTGGGCGTATGATTATAAATGGGTTATTCTGGGAGGTTTGCTGCTCTCTAAAGGCCTAAAGAAGAATTGAAAGTGAAAAATATCTGAGGTTTGGTGTGTGCGCTCCACTGTGGACCTAACTGACTGAAAACTACTCAAAGGAAGTTCTCCATTCATTTAATTTCTTTGTAGGGCTGCTTGAATGGACTGTCACTGGTAAATGAAGCACATTTATAGACATGATTAACATAATGCCCAGAGTTAATGCACAAAATTTTATCGGGCCACTTTTGGCAGCATAAATTCTGATGACTGTGCATGCATAAATATTCAGCTCAGTTATGAAGGCGAGGGAGGAGGCTGAGGTGTGTGTTTAACCACAGCTGGGGTATGCACTGAGTCTGTCTGGCACAACCTTTTGGGTTTGGTCTGATCAGTCTAAACATGCCTCAGCCCTCTGGCATGCTTCGATATATGAGGAGGTATTAATGCCACAAAGACGAGGAGGAGAAGCGCGAGTAGAAAAAAAGCTGGAGGAACGCGTAATGTTGAGGAGGAAAACGGCTAATATCTGAGTAGAAGGACGGCATACAAGTATGTAGAGGTAAGTGCACATTTATTTGGGGTGGATAGCTTTCCAGTTGTGAGTTCTGAGGACAGAAAACTCTTTATCAACTAGAGAGCTTTACAGGAGCACTCACCTGGTGCTATTGCCTGTCTGAACATGGCCTAAAGGCAGGAAATAATGAACTCGTCTGATAAGAAGCTTGTGAAAAAGACTTAATGGAAAAATTATAATCCTACTTCCTTTTAAAAATTATATAAATGTAGCTATAGAAAATGATGTAATCAGGTATCACCAGCAGGGTGAGCTGAAGTACCACTGTTAATGGAAACTAGTGAGTTCAGAATCAGCAGTATTAGTTTTGTAGAGATTAAAAAAACAAACAATTTTCTTTTATTTTAGCAGCTGTGACAAACTGAAATTAAACACTTCCACCTGAACTGAAGTCTGCTGCAGCACTGGTCACAACTAAAACACCGCCGAGCAGAGTGTGGCAGTGACGGGGACATGGGAGCAAATAACATCAACAAAAGTGGAAAATGTGAAGCTATTGATTCAAGGGCATCCTCTGGTCACATTAAAGTGATACGTGTTATTATGATATAATAATATAATATAAAGTAGTGGGTTGGACCCCCTTTTTGTCTTCAGCGCTTCTCTTCACAGCACAGATTCAACAAGTTGCTGGAAACATGCTGGAAGATTTTCAGGGCATCACACAGTCGCTGCAGATTTGTCAGTTGCACATCCATGATGAGAAACACGGACATCCCAATGGTGCTCCATTAAACTGACCTATGGTGACTGTGGAGGACATTCGAGTACAGGCGTGCTCAAGAAACCAGTTTGAGATTATTTGAGCTTGTGAGAGGGTGTGTTTATTTCTGGAGACAGCCGTCAGAGGATGGGTACACTTTGATCATAAAGGAATGGACATAGTTGACCATGACATTGGTACCATGCTGAGTTGATATTAGGAGGCCCAAAGTGTGCCAAAATAATATCTCCCACAAAATTACACCACCACCAGTTTGTACCACTGATACAAGCCAGGATGGGTCCATGCTTTCCTGTTATTTATGCCAAATTATGACGCCACCATCTGAATGTGACAGCAGAAATTAAGTCTTATCAAACCAGGCAACGTCTTCCAATGTTATAGTGTCCAATTTTATGAAGCTTCAGTTTCCAGTTTTTACCTGGAGAACTGGCACTCATTGAACATTTTCTCCTTTTCAGGCCCTTCTCTGTAAAGTTGAGATGTTTGTGTGGAAACATTCCTACCAGATCAGCAACTACTGAAACATTCAGACCAGCCTGGTATGCACCAACAGCCATCCCATATTCAAAATCATATAAATCACCTTTCTCTTATTCTGGTGCTCAGTTGAATTTCAGCACGCCATCTCAACTACATCTTTTTCTTGCACCAAGTCGCTGCCATGTGATTGGCTGCTGAGATATTCTCAAGGAGTAATTAAAAAGGTGCAACTAAAAATGTAGCTGGTGAGTGTATATACAGGTGCTAAAACTACGACGTATGATTGTTTCACCACCTGAAATATCAAACATCATTCAGGCTCTTGCGTACATTTACATGATTTCTACAGCAGTTTTCTTTTATTTATGGATCCCTATTTAAAAAAAAAAAATTTGTAACCACTATAGATGTATTTCTGAAAACAAGTCATTAGTATTTAGAAAACATGAAAGCTGAATGCCTGTGTCTAAATGACTCTACTACTAAAAAGAGGCGCGTTTCCGCCACATGTGGCACTAACCACCCCTCATAGCATGTATACTAGGCTAACGTCACTTTAAATAGCCTTCCCCCGTCTCATCCTCTTTTTACTTGATATCTACCATATCCAACCAATTACACTGCCCGGCAGTTCAGCGGAAACAGCTTTAGAATACTTTGATGAAACGGGGAGGGAAAAAAAACACTAAAGGTATTTACATCCTCTTTGTATCCAGCTGAAATCACGACGCCAGGAAAGAGTTTAGCAAGAAAGTGCGACACGGGCTGTTTTGTTTTTTGTTTTTTAACTGAGAATGCGGCGAACTTGTGGTTAGAGGAAAGAAAAGATTACAGCTCACTGAGCGGTCAAGTTGAAGCGACTTTAATGGCGAGAACTAGCTGAAATCCCGTCAGCTGCTACAGGAACAGAGGACGAGCAGAAGCAGCAGCGGCAGCATCAGAGCCGCCGCCATACATTTTAGGACTACCTGCTTCGTACAAACAGCGGAGAGAGGTGAGTACGGCACCGTTACACGATGCACTCGCTGCGTTTAAGACCGTCAAAAGCCTCCCTCAAAACTTTAATCCACTTCCACTTAGTCTCGGACACACATAGTCTTTCATTTCTGCTATTTTTAGACAGAAACAGGAGAGTCGCCCTCCCTGGAAGATTTACGTGAAGTTTCAGCCGGGCGGGGGCAGAAACCCATCAAACTTAGCTGACAGAGGCCGTCTCCCGTTCAGCAGTTGGGGAGACGAAGTAGCTCTTACACTTTAAGCTAATAGGCCTTTGCTTGTCCCTAATGTCGGTTGTGTTTGTTTTGTGGGAACACCGCGATTAAGAACAAGAAGGTCGTGAAAGTGTGCAGACCGCGAAGAGCCGCCTTTCGGAAGTTGTTTGCTAAAGATAAACGGCCATTTATATCTCTGAGCGTGCACTTTAAGTGTCCGCAGAAAAAGTTTTCTAACGTAAACACTCATCGGAGGTAAGCCTGCTTTATCTTACTCTTTTGTGGGACTCTCATCAGGCTGAGTAGTATAAGTGGCCCTCTCTGATAAGAGTAGATGTTCGGAAAACTTATTCAAAGCTCCATCCTAGTGAGTCAGACAGGCTGTTCCGCTATGTCCGGGAGACTCCCCGCTTGCACCACGCTTAATCTCGTGCAGCCACTCCCTGCACACGCTTACGCAAACAGCGTAGATGGTGTCACACTCTAACTGGAAAACTTTACAGAGGACGTAGCTCCAGCTTTCAATTCTTGCGCGCTACTAGGGTAGCTTTGCATGCCCGATTCAAATTCAAAATAATCTTTATTATTATACTGGACTTTGGCGGAGCTCTCTCTATTCATAATCTGAAACCAATTTGTAAAGCCAGCTTTCCTCTGATTGGCTTGTCTCTGGCAAACAGAAGGTTTGGGAAGCTGGTGGCTAGAGCCACTTTTGTAAAGTAAGGTGACACAGACTCTTTGACCTAACTGTATGTCAACAACAGATGCTATAAAAGATGGATGTGGCTTCCAGGTCAGAAAAAAAAAGCCTTAGACCTGCATTCTTTTAGTTGGCCACCAATGGGTTTTACATGTTGTTTCAATTGTTGAGAGTATAAAAAAGTCACTCCAAAAAAGCCTTAGACTTTCATTCTACCAGAAGTTCACTGAGAGCGAATGTGTAGGATCAAATGAATGATTCCCCAGTCACACAAGGCGAAAATATTAGTAGGATCGAGCCAGTAGTTGCTCAGAGAATGAGTCCTAAAGTCCCAGTCAAACAGGCCTATAGACTGCTCAGTCACCCCCTGGCAGCACCTGTTGCTAAGGAAAAAATATACAGTATATTCCCCAACTGGTTGGTAAAAAAAAAAACTCCTTGTAATTGGATTGATTGCTCGATTATTGCTGTGATCGTTTTTTTAAATGTAAGTGATGGTCTACAATTTCCAACTACCCTCTGAGCAGTAGTGAAAAGGTGTGACACAAACTGGAAATAGAGACTCTTTTCCTTCAAATAAAAGATGTATCCTTTGAAAGATGCACCAAAGCACAGCTTTTACTTTGAAGTCAGGGCTCCTTGATTTTCATTTGTGTTGCACTCTTCCAAGCTGTGCTACTGCTCAGCTAGTAGTTGGTACATATTTGCAGACAAACATTAGAAATTACAGGCAACCTGGCAAATCTGCTAGCTACCAAGGCAATCACAAGGGTTTTTTGTTTTTTTTTAGTGCAGCACCTTCTTTGCAAACGATTTCACCCAGCAACAACCGTCAACCTTTAGGAACCACTTCCAGCCAGTTGCCAGTTTTGGGTAATACAAATTTTTGCTTAGCAACAGGTGGTTGTGTCTAATATATAGGACATTTTTTGAGCAATGATGCATGATATCATGCAAGAAACCTAGAAGTTTGTGGTAAAACACTTTAGCATATTAGGTCCGCCTTAAAATGAGGAGGTCGAACAAGAATTGATTTAGCAGGATTTAGCAGGAAAAATGATTAAAGTGGCCCCAGTTACATTTAAAGTTGTCTAAACTCTTAAATCCAAAGTTTTGAACAGTTGCATCTATTAAGAGAGTAGGAAAATATATCCTTTATCTGTCATATATCATGTAAGTTCTACCACATTAATGTGGTTAATAAGCCACTTTATTTAACAGTAAAACAACAAAAGAAAGGTAAGTTATGGGTCTTTATAGTGCATGCACAAATTGTTGTCTATTTGACTGGCCCTGATGTCATATCCAGTCTTATTATGGACTGTTGAGTTTGTATGTGACAAAAAGGAGGAAAACCATCTTTTGAAAAGGTGTGAAAGTTGTGATTATGCAGTGAACCCGTTAGCCTTAATGGAAACTTGAGAACAAGCTGAGTGTCAGGATTGAATTATTAATTGTCTTTTCTGTACCTCTCATATATTTAGATTTCAAAGGGATGTTTAAGTGATTAAAAATGCAGAAATACTGGGCAGAAGACATTGACCATTAACTGTGGTGTAAGAGACCTAGACAGCTCTCACACAGAGGCAGACGAGATGAGATTTGTTAGGAAGCAGTTAAAATCATGTGAGAACAAATGCATGCAGTTTGAAGCTTAAGTAGTACAAAAGGTGGTTAAGAAAATATGCGGCTTTATTTCGGCTTATGGCTGAGCGGCTGGTGTTCTTCCGCTAGCTATTGATCTCCAGTCAGGAAGACTTGGAGGAAACCTTACATCATCAGAGCAGATACTGCTGCTGTAAAAAAGGCAGGCGCTGCTGTCACTTACCTATAAACTCTTAGGCCTCTGTCATTTTATTGCATGTTATTGCTGCATTTTTTTTACTTGCTTTTAAATGTTGCTTGTTTAGTTTGGCCCAACTACAGGCACAAATGTGTACCTCAAAGCCTGAGCAGCCCCAAGGTTGGTTCCCAGTTCCTCATGTTAGACAGCAAGTCCTTCTGCATGTTCACCCAAATTCCATAAATCACTCAGGACTGAATAAACCTGCACTCATTAACATATGTTAACACAATGTTTTATAGAGAGCCCATTCTCCATTTGTAGCGTTCAAAAGACTTAACCTGATCTGCAGTCAGCTAAGCAACATGGTAGACACTGTCAGAGAAGGATCAATGAGGCATGAGAGGTGACAAACAACAGGAAACCTGACTCAAATCCACACCCTGAGTAACTATAACAAACAAGATAGTTGATATTTGACTGCGGCTGTTTCCAGATGAGTTGCTGTATCTCTGAAACAGCCATCCAGCTGAAGCCAAATTAAGGCTGACTGAGCAGATTCAAAGCAGGTTAAAGTCCACACACGCATAAAGCTG
This sequence comes from Benitochromis conjunctus, assembly GCA_015052645.1. NCBI lineage: Eukaryota > Metazoa > Chordata > Actinopteri > Cichliformes > Cichlidae > Benitochromis > Benitochromis conjunctus. The sequence continues at coordinate 54,094 of VOQK01030335.1, forward strand.
AATTTTCCTCTTTAATTTTTAGCAACAGAAAGTTGCTCATACTGTCACCAAGCACTGTCTGCAGTAACAAAGGTGAAGCAGTAAAACAATGTTCTGACTCAAATGGCCCCGAATCCACAGGTGACTAAACCTCCCTTGAGGTTTTGCCAGTAACTACGCTGAGGTCATGCAGGTTGTTTGACTGCAGATTATGTTGCTGTTTGCGCACTCTAATAACAAAGCAGTCATACTGCTCTTTAGGTTTCTGACTCTGCGCCTTGTGTTTGGTCCAAAAATCTAAAGTTCAAAAATTAAGACGACTCAATCCAAATTTCACTCCAGACCTGGTTCATGACAGCGCTGGTTTCCCTGGTCACATCGTTGTCTTTGCAAGAAGATTCTTTAATGCCTTTATGCAGTCACATAAAATAAATTCTGTATGGTAGTTCTTTGGCTAAAAACACAACAAAATGCCTTAACGCCCACTCACATCCTGGGCCTTTTGACCTCAGGAAATCACATGATAGGGTGGGGCTAGGTTTCACAGCGGGATCATCCGAAACCTTGGCTGATTGAGACCTACACCCGTTTTCACACCTTGGCTTGTGTGATTTAGGTAGAGGATCATTATGGGGTCCATGTCCCTCCTGGGGGGACACTCCCATAGGGCTTAAATCTGGGACTCTCCACCATTAGACCTTAGAACTGAAGAAGTTTCTCGGATGAGAGGTGAAACATCTTCAAGCAACTTAAAGAAGGCTTTTCTTTCCAAGCTCCTTAGACTACGATGACCTGGATGACTGAGAACCTTCACAAAATACTGTTTCGTAAACATCCTAATACATGTTATGACCTACAAAAGCTGCCAATACTTTGTGCGTTAGGTTCATGCTGGGTCAGTGATCTAATCTGGTTGTGATTTTTGGTAGTGATTTTCAGGCAAAAGCAAAGAATGCAATGATGTTGGTCCCCACAGGTTTCCTGTGGATAAGAAGAGGAGAAAAGACCAGGACAGTAGATGAAAACAACCAAAAGATCAGTGCCTTTGGTACATTCAATTGACTATAAATCAGAGTACAGTAGTGGCTGGATGGCAAAGGGGCTGTAAAAACAGATAAAGGCAGGGCAAGCTGATTAAGCAGTTAATAGTTTTTGTTAATCAGTCTGTATCACATTATAATAACATCAAAGCACCTTTATGGACAGTTTGAATGTGAAGAACTGCTATCTTCTTTTCCTACTCCCATCCAAGACCAACAGGACAACTAAATTACAAAGAGGCTTAAAAAGAGCAGATAAAGATGCAAGATGCTAGAATTATATAAAGTAATTGAATTTGTGATTGTCGCCCAGTAAAATAAAAATACAAGGGGCAAGAAATGTCTAATGTACTGGCCCAGGGGGCAAAAATATTATGTTGAACACTACTATAAATGCACAAAATCTCTGTCCGTGTGTTTAAGTGCAAACTACTCCCAGGCCATCAGAGCTGAATAAGCAGACTCAGGCTCTTACATATATATATCATATATTGCAATGTCATCATGGTGCCTGTAATCACTTAGCAACAGGCTAAAATGACCCTTTTTAGCGTTTATGTCCCTTTAGTGCCTTAGAAGAGCATTCTGCTGTTTTATTTTCACAACAGCGTAATCTAAATTATAGTCACAAAAGTTTAATTATATATGGTTTATTACGATGCCATCGCCTTGCCTGGCAACAAATTAGCACCAAGCTAAAACAATAAATTTTTTCATATAAGCAACATCCCCCTCCCCCCCTTTCTTTTTTTTTTTTTCTTTTATCATTGTGATTAAGTATATCAGTTTGCCAACAGCACAAAGAGGCCAAACAATACCATAGCAAGGGCATGTATAAGTCTAAAGAATATGAAAGAGTGGAAAGACTCCTCTCTTGTAATGTAGTAAAGTTTCCACTACCTTTGCAGGACAGGTTGCTGCGAAATGGAACGAACAGTCATGAAACTGATCACAGGGGAATGTGAGAGCCTGCAGCCATCCATAAGTGCTCAGTTTTCTAAGATTAATTAATCAGATACATATAAACGCCTTATATGTTGCTATACTGTAAAAGGTAGTTTTGGAACATGTTTATGTGTGTGAACATGAAACTTGAATTCGACTTTTGTTTTTTGTGAAGGAGCAAATGATGAAAGTGCACTGAAAATATTTAGTTGGGGATTTCTTTTAAAATAGGTGTTCAGTGTGACCCTCCTATATTATTATTAGTATTATTATTAATTTGATGTTTCAGGCATTTAAAGCAACATTTAGAATTCATGTAATGCATATCCTTTTATACATTTCCTCATCAGATTGTCTTAGAGGCTAACCTCATAGTTAGAAAGTTGTATTAAATAAAGTTGCCCTGCCTTCTGTAATTGCTTTGTTTAACATGTGTATGATGACATTCACCATAATCATTGTGTTAACTGAGCTTGTCAGAGCAGTTGTTTAGTTCTCTTTTCTCTAGAAGTTACAGTGGAAATGAATTAACACCACAAATGGTGACTATCACGTTGTCTTGCTTAAGAGATTATCAGTACACGCTGTTGTGCAATTTCCTGTCTGCCATTCAGGTACACAGTATGTCATTAATCAGTGAGTACTTATTTAATTAAACACATAATGGCAGCTGAGCTGGGGATCGGCAGCATTTTGCGTTAATCTGCGGATAAGACTTTGCTGTCAGATATCCAACGTGGTAACTGCTGGGGATGGTACCTGTTTTTCTTTTTGTTTTTTCATGCTGCCCCAGACAACTTATGTATTTTTTTTTTTATTTTTTTTTTAATGTTGTTGTGTGTGCTGGAAAACAAAAATCCTGCCTTCACTACTCCCATTTATCTAGAGCAGGAAGTGGCAAGAGATGTGTGTTGGAGACGCTTGGTTAGAATAATAACTTCCAATCAATACTAATTACTCTCAGCTTTCAGTTTGCAGAGCTTCCTCTCAGGATACGGTCACGGCTGAGATAGTTGCTGGGTTTATCTAACAGAAAATCCGAAAGGAGATCACCAAGCAGGCAAAATGTTCTTTTTAGTACTTGTCTTAATTTCCTTCCATAACATGCAAATTCCTCTCTCTCTGTGTTTTGTCTATAGGATGCTGTCTCGGCTGAGTGAACTGATATGGGCGGACTGGATTTGGTTTCCTGAAGGCCACGGCTGGGCTGACTTGAAGGATCACGATGGCAAAGTCTTCCCTAAACCTCAGGACCTCTGGGCTATTATGCCCATCGCTCTCTGCTTCCTCATCATCAGGCAGATATTTGAGCGGTGAGTTTTCTCTAACACTTCTCCCACGCTGTCATTTGCCTATTAATCTACCTCGGTCTGCCTGGTTTGCATGTTTCATTCTGATGAATATAAAATGATGTGTAAGCCACATTTTCTACCTAAGTATACCCCTCCTCCTCCTCCTCCTCCTCCTCTAGGACTGTAGCGAGTCCTCTGGCCTCTCTTCTGGGAGTGAGTGACAAGCAGCATGTTTGTGCTCCTCCAAATCCAGTCTTGGAGTCCTATTTCTGCAGCACATCAAAGCATCCCGAACAGGTACTCGTTTTTTCATACATCACAGGTGTTTAATACATACCGTCTGCAAGATATCAGTGTTTCAGGAGTAAATAGAGGAGACCACGATAGATTTATATCTAAATCTAATGTGGATGGTCCAAGCAGCATCATCAGTGGCAAAAAATTGAGCCGGTACAGAAGTATCAAATGGCTGCTTAAATTCCCATAGAATCCCATGTTAAAATGCCCAAAGTCACCTATGAAAATAACATATTTAAAGGCTTCTAATTTCCCCCATATAAAGTAACTGTAAAAGAGGTTATTTGGGGCGTGGGCATTTTGATTGACAGATGTGCCAGCACAGGCACCTCTACCCGATGGCCGTCTTGTAATTATTTGTCTTAAGAGGCATAGACACAGGAAGCACCTTTCAGAAATTTGGCACGTCTGTCTCCAAAAAACAACCTGGCAGCAACCAAAATGCTGACTTGACCCTTCAAAATGTGGAGACCACAAACCAGTAAATGTGTCACAGTGGCTACAACCATTCCTTGTATTATACACTTTAGGAGGCATTTGACTGAGATCATTGCAACTATAAATACAGCACTGACTCTTCTCTTCATTGTTCTGCTTTCCATGTCAGAGCTCCATTGAGAGTTTAAGCGAACAGACAGGCTGTTCAGTGCGACAGGTCCAGAGGTGGTTTAGGCGCCGGAGGAACCAGGACCGACCCAGCAAGGTCAAAAAATTTAGGGAAGCAAGGTAAGTTAACAATTTCTTATCCTTCTACCTAATCTGACACTTCAGCTTCAAAGTATCATGTTTTATAATAATGTGCTTGGGTGAGAATAAGGGTCCCCATGACAGTAAAGCCACATGAATGAGGATTTTAATAGCATTTTTATATGCAATTAATTATTTATTTTACTACATCGTTTTTAAGTAGAAACCATTAAAAAGACCCTAAAGCTGCTCTGTCTGCTGTCACTATGGTTGATATTTTTAATAAACATGGTAAAAGTTTCATATAATGACGTCAGCACATGTACACTCAGTACATCTGCAGCAGTCCCACCCACGTGCTGTTCAAACTTTCTGTTTGTGAAAGCCAGCCAATCAGAAGAAGGCTGCCTTAAAGGAAGAGGAACTTGTTTTACACAGAGGATGAATGCTGGACTGCACAATAGCCTCGTAAAAGATAACTAAGCATTATTTTGAACTGTCAGTCATGCAATGCTAGTATAGTAGAGTCTAAGAATAAAAACATGGAGCTAAAAAATGGCAAAAATTGTCTTAAAACAGACTTCTGTCAAAGAGTAGCAGTGGCTCATTGGATGTAACCTTGTAAAGCCCACTACAACAACAATAAAACATGTTTTATTTATATTATCCATCACTTATCCATTGTGCACTGATGACTGTTTTATCATGAGTACCTTGGCTTTTAACCCAGACACACCCAAAAAAAGGGAGCAGGACATTCCCTAAATGCTGTTGCAATACCAGAGAGGATAGTGACTGTACTATCAAGCAGAAAAATAATAGATGCCAGATTAAAAAACACTGAATCTAAACCAGGTGTTTCCAGGCGGTAGTGGAGGGGGTTTTCTGCCCAGTGCAATTATTGCTTATTTTGTAAGGATTTTTTCCCCCCATATAGTTTATATGTAAAA
>VOQK01030344.1:0-11015 GCA_015052645.1 Benitochromis conjunctus
GAGATATAATCTCTCCAGCGTGTCCTGGGTCTGCCCCGGGGCCTCCTCCCGGTGGGACATGCCCGGAACACCTCACCCAGGAGGCGCCCAGGAGGCATCCTTGTTAGATGCCCGAACCACCTCAACTGGCTCCTTTCGATGTGGAGGAGCAGCGGCTCTACTCTGAGCCCCACTTGAATGGCTGAGCTCCCCACCCTATCTCTAAGAAAGAGGCAAGTCCCCCCAGGACCCTCAGAGGGACACGGTTGAATACCTTGTCAAAGTCAACAAAACACATGTAGACTAGTTGGGCTCCCACACACCCTGAAATAACCTCAAAATGGTATAGAGGTGGTCCAGTGATCCACGACCAGGACAAACACCACATTGTTCCTCCTACATCTGAAGTTTGACTAACGAACTAAAGAACTTTCCTTTCCAGCACCCTGGTGCAGACTTTCCCAGGGAGGCTGAGGTTTGTGACACCCCATCCAGTCCAGAAGTACCACTCCACATCTCCACACGATGTTGCAGAAGCGCATCAAACAAGACAGCCCTATAGTATTGAGAGCCTTTAGGAAGTCCTTATCCACCCCTGGGGCCCTGCCACCAAGGAGATGTTTAACTGCCTCAGTGACCTCACCCCCAGATTCTGAGTCCTGTACAGAAGTCGTGCCAGTGGGTTTATCCTCAGCTGAAGGCAGCAGCACCTCTTCACCTCTGGACCTCCCCTCCTGAGTTGTCTGACGGTTTACCAGAATTGCTTAGAGGCAGACCAAAACTCTTGTTCCATGGCCTCATGACCACCTGATCAAACTTATATTCACACATTGTGTTCATTATGAAAAAACTGTGGTTTGTACAGAAGTCCAATAACAGACCACAACTCGGTTCAGATGAGGCAGGTTGTTCGTTCCAATCTTGCTCCTCCAGGTCTCACTGTCGTTGGCCATGTAAGCAATGAAGTCTCCCAGTAAGACGACAGAGTCACCAAAACAAGCACCCACAAGCACCCCACTCAGTGACCCCAAGAAGCCTGGGTACTCTGACCCAAAGGCACACAGAAGCAACACTCTTGCCCAGCAGGAAAAAACCCCACCCAGTATACAGGCAGATGGAGGAGATACAGCACCCGCCGCCACACACGAAGGGCAACTCCACACTGGGTCCAGTCCCTCTCCAAGAGACTGGTTCCAGAGCCCAAACCGGTTCTTTGAGGTGGGCCCGACTGTATCTATTTGGTATCCCTCAACCTCATGCACTGGCTCAGGCTCCTTGCCTAATATGAGGCTTTAAAGATAGAAATCTAAATTTAAACTGCAACAAAACCACTAAAACCACAACATAACCACAACTTATACTCCGTGCATCACAGGCTGTAAAATCGCAGCTAAAATTTGGCAAATCCAGCTGCCCTCTTCAATTACAGGGGAAATATATTATTGGAAATATATATTCAATCACACAGTCACAGTTTAAGATCCAAATATCAGTTCAATAAAGAGTCAGATTGTTTGTATGGTGAACATCTTACTGAGTGTGTTTGTCTCGGAGGATTATGAGGCTGATGATCAGCAGTGATCTGCAGTGAAACAGCAAATGCATTTCTGCCATCATCTAAAAAAATAAGCTCCTCCTAAACAAAGAAAACAGCCACACACACACACACACACACACACACACACACACACACACAGTGTGTCCCAGTTTTTACCAGGTCACCGGGTCTTTCCTGCGTTTAAAGCCCAAATATGGAAATATGACGGGATTATAACATGGCTCAAATTCAGGACACACACTCGGCCTCACACACACAGATATCTGCTGATAATGAAAACACAGCAACATACTGCAGAAACAGCTTCACAGCACATTTATATGATCAAACTCTGTGTGTGTGTGTGTGTGTGTGTGTGTGTGTGTGTGCGTGCGCGCCGTTCCATCTGCCTCACAACTCAAACATGCATGAATGTGTGTGTGAGCCACGAACTGACTCAGCTGCACGGGGACGTTTCGTTAAATGGAGTCAGCGGCGCAAAATGGTACCTTCCTGCTGGCAGAGCGGCCATGTTTGTTCCTTCGTTGGCGGCTCACACGAGCAACACGCAGAATCTGCAGCGAACGTCAACGTTTTCCTCAAAACTCAGACGGCGTGATGAAAACAAGCTGCGTGTGTGTGTGTGTGTGTGTGAGAGAGAGTATGCATTAGTGAGACTGTAGCCCTCACAGTGCTGCGCTGTTGCCATGACAACGCTACAGGCAAAGTGGGTCAGCAGGCTTCTGCCACACCCCGGTTGGCATGGCAACAAGGCTGGTCAATTAAACCTGACGATGACTCACTCACACAGACACACACACACACCACTTTTCTTTGTCACCCCCCTGTTGGTGTGCGTGCGTGCGTGCGTGCGTGCGTGCGTGCGTGCGTGCGTGCGTGCGTGCGTGCGTGCGTGACTAATTTGTCCAATAAGTATGCTTGATTTGAAAGTCCTCATAATCTGAGTGGATGCTGAAGTAACTGGGTGGGGCTGATGGAGGACGAGCAGGCCGTGACATCACAGCGAGACAACTGTCAGTCAGGCAAAAACACACCAGTACCATAGACTGTAGATAAATGATGGAGCCACTTCCCCGGTTTGTGAGGCTCCGTTCTGAGGTCACAGGTGTAAATATTGCTGTCACCGTGATGGATGTTTGGAGCTCCACCTGAGGGTCATGCTAACTGTATGTGAGCGTCACACAGACCTGCTCACTGGTGCTCAGGAAACATCCAAATCACATCCTGAAACATATTTTATTTATGTATTTATTTGTATTATTGTTTTATTTTGAAGGTCCTGGAGTGTCTTGTGTTCCCTGTGCACATAAAGCAGCCGTCGCTGGCTTTGAATGTGCTCCTCTGCTGTGATCGTGCTCCTGAAAGACAGGACTGAACACTGGATCCTGATTATTGAGCCTCCTGCTAATGAGCTGCTTATGCCACATCTCCTGTACAGACGAGCTTTAAGTGATCTGCAGCATAAAACACGTCTACAGCGATTTCACCCGTCAGCTGTAGTGTCACCACTGACAACAACTCAGTGAGTCATCGTGTACTCGAATACTCCTCTCCTGCTTCTGCGTGTGTGCAAGACGGATGAGCGAAACTATGCCAGGGAGGAAATGTAGATGTTTGCGTTAAACTGTGGAAGAAGTCCAGCAGGGAAAGATGTTGTTCTGCTGCCTCCCATCGCTGTGCTGGTGCTGTTATATCTGGACTGAAAAGCTTCTCAAAGAGGAAAGATCAGCATTTATCTGGCAGCCACACAAATGAGTCATTTGAAAATAGCTGAATTGTTGGTGCATCATTCGCAGCTACTGCACGATTACATAATGTGGCAGGTGGAGAGCTCTAATTAATCATTCCAAACACAGGAGAATGGCTCGGGAAAAAGCCAGAGTGATCAGAAGTAACCTCGCACTGCAAAACACTCAGCAGGAGCATTAGCATGGACCACGATGAGTAGAAGTTTGAGGCTCTTTTTTCCTCACATGCAAGTTAGAAAATCTGTGCTTGCTAAGACCAAATGATTCTCAAAGAGGTTTCAACCTTCAGTGTGCTTTCATTACAAAGTTCACAGAAGAATAAGCTACGATTCCCCAACGCAACCAAGAGGAAGAGACTGAACAGGCTGATCCAGAGGGCCAGCTCTGGATGTCCTCTGGACCCAGTGGAGGTGCTGAGTGACAGGAGAATGGTGGCTAAGCTGTCATCCCTGTGGGACACCATCTCCCCCCCCCATGCAGGAGACTCTGACGGCACTGAGCAGCTCCTTCAGGCTGCAGCACCCACGATGTGGGACGGAGAGATTTCACAGGTCTTTCCTTCCTGCTGCTGTCAGACTCTACAACATGGTCTCTGCAGAGGACCACACACACACACACACACACACGCGCGCGCGCACACACACAATTGTACCTGTCTCCCTGATGTGCAATATTACCAATGTTTTTCCTACTATAACAGAGCATTTTATTCTACTTTGTATAGTACTTTATTCTATTGTGTTTTTCTGAACTTTTACTGCTTTTAAACTTGTACTTTCTTCCCACGTGTGGGAGTAATACAGGTTATCTTATCAGAGGTCCAACGGGAGCACCAAGAAAAGCAAAGTCATGTCAAATATATGTGTTAAAACCGCTCACGCCAGCACAGCTTCAGCTTCTGTGTTGTAGGAAGGTTATTTTGAGCCCTGTGCTGTTTCTATCTACATCCTGAGCCAATATTAAAAATGTGTTGCATTAAATTCAGCTGATTGTGGTTAGAAGCCACGTGAGTGCTGCTCGTGCATTATGTCAGTTTAAGTGATTGCGTGACTCAGTGTTTGTCGATGCTGCTTATTGTCCACGAGGAGGGAAGAGCTGCTAATCGGATCATTTAAAGCTACATCAAACTGGTCATTCAAACACTGGCAGCTAATCAAACCCTTCAGGAGGCATTTAGGCATCACGTTTCATGTCTTGCTCTCGGGGGAGGAAGAGCCGTCGCTGCATTGATCGGTTTTCTCTTCATCGTGAGCTTTTAAGTTGTTGGAATCACCGATCAGCTCTCCGGCTGATGTGTCGGCCACGATTTCGATGTTTGCACTTTGGTATTGGATTAAAACCTCAAACCAAGGAGTCATTTTTTATGAACACCAAATGAAAGTTATTGCAGCCGTATTGTTTCCTGCAGGCCAACATTCAGCTTGACGCCTAACTTTATATTGTGTCTTTGCACGTGCTGCTTCACGCCATGACCGACCCAGCGGTGGACATGCTCGCTCTGAGCATGACGTGCTTCGTTTTACGACCGTGTGTGTGCCCGTAACCACGCCCTATGTCTTCTCCTTTGCTTTCATCATCTTCATATAGGATTTGTTGAACTGCAGTCAGACTCACAGTTTCTGTCTCTGTCTCAGGCTGTAAGGAGTGCTGCGAGCGATGTGTGGGTAGCCTGCCCTGGGCGTCGCTCATCGCCACCATCCTCCTCTACATGGGCGTGGCCTTGTTCTGTGGGTGTGGCCACGAGGCTTTGAGCGGCACCGTCACCATCCTCCAGAACTACTTTGAAGTCATCAGAGCCCCAGGAGATACTCTGGATGTGTTCACCATGTGAGTGTTTTTATCTTTGCTCTGTACACAGTATTAATAATCATTCTGAATAATCATGAAGCCCAAACAGAACGGGCTGAATTAAACTGAAGCTCAAAGCCATGACCTGTATATAAAAGATGGACATAGTCATTGGTTCCAGTGTTTGCTTTTTTTTTTAAATTGATAATGGGTGCTAATTCGTGCATCCCATTTCAAGTAATATCCAAAATAAAATTCTAAAAGTTCACTCGCCAGAAATGAAGCGTAGGCTACTAACGGCACAGGAAGCTGTATTATTGGACACGGTTTATCTGAAGCTCAGGCTACGCCCCCCTTGTACATCTATAAATCCCTTCTTGTCCCACTCAGTTGTTTGTTCTAGTTTCTTACCCCAACCCTCCAGGCCCGGGAACCCCCACCTCTTCCTTAATGACGTGGTCTCCAAACTGCAGCCTCTGGCCTAGCTCGTAGTCTTTGGGCTAGCTAGTAGCCTCTGGGGTAGCTTATAGCCTCTGGGCTAGCTCATAGCCTCTGGGCTAGCCCGTTGCTTCATTACCATTAAAAGTGTTTCATTCACATTTAGGGTTGTTGGTAGAGGGTTTGCCCAACAGCACAAACACGGTCCAGACTCCAATCGGCTGAGGTGAAGGCTATCTGTCAGCTAGCAGCTACAGCCACCTGTGTTGCCATCCACCCGTCAATCAAAGAGACCACACCCCTAATAATGCATGTGGTCATACAGGCTGTAAACATGATTATTTCTGCCGTTAACAGTGTGGAGAGTGGCTCACTGCTGGAGCTTCTAGTGGACACTATTGGAACTGCAGTTTTTGGTTATTCTGTGTTTTTTGTTAATTCAAACAGACAAACGAGAAAATAAAGATAAAATTGGGAATGGCTACATTTACACTACTTATATTTTTAATGTGAATAAATCCTCCATGAGTCCCACAGCTCTGGTTTCTGGCAGTTCCTCGTGGTGATTTAGCTGAAGATGCTTAAGAAGTCTGAAGAGCACTCGAAGATGCAGTCGAGCATGAAAATAAATAAGCAGTCATTAATTAGCGACGCTGTGATGTGTGTCCTCTCCGCAGCATTGACATCCTGAAGTACATCATTTATGGCCTTGCAGCTGGATTCTTTGTGTTTGGAGTGCTGCTGCTGGTGGAGGGCTTTTTCACCACCGGAGCCATCCGTGATCTCTACGGAGAGTTCAAGATCACTGCCTGTGGACGCTGCCTTACTGCATTCGTGAGTCAACCCTAAAACTAATCAAAACGGTCAGATTTATGTTTAAGGTAGTAATAACTGGAACAAAGGAGGTGCTGATGGAGTTAAAGGATAGACCTGCTGACTCTTTCCTATTTTATACAAACTCCACTTTGCTAATGAGGGCCAATAATTAGCTTGATGTCACATGACCATAAGGTCAGACACACACACACACACACACACACACACACACACACACACACACGTCTATAACCTGCCAGGATCCAGTGATTACGGCCCTTTTAAAACACCTACAGTTGCTTTTATCCAGATCAAACACTTAATTGCAAATAGATAACTTTATGACTGAAATGATGTCGCTGTGGCGCTGTAACATTTCCTGCAATGATCAAAGAAATGTTTGCAGTAAACGGCACAGTCGGGGAGGATGCTCATCACAAAAGTCCTGTTGGTTTCTGAGGTTTGTGTCTGTCTAGTCAGCTATATGTAGAAACTGTACTGTACAGATATTAAAGTCAGTGCATGTGTTAGTACAGACACTTTTTAGTCCAACCTGAATACAGACGAAAAGACTTTTCTGAGCTCTGCTGAACCCGATAAACAGTAGTATGAGACTAACGTGAGCCTGTGTTTGCAGCTGATGTTCCTGGCCTACCTGTTCTTCCTGGTGTGGCTCGGGGTGACAGCATTCACCAGCCTGCCGGTCTTCATGTACTTCAACGTCTGGTCCATGTGTCAGAACACCAGCTCGGTGGAGGGAGCCAACCTCTGCCTGGACCTGCGTCAGTTTGGTACGCATGCCATCGTGACCGCAGGATTTGGTTTGGTTGGTTAAACGAGGAAGATTGTTTTTCCCAGTTTGGTGCAGTTTATGTGAGACGCTGTAAATGTGCTGCTGCTCCGACCTCAGGCCTGCCCCTCGTATTGATCCGTGCACCTCTAATTTATGTATAGACATCTTTTCCTTCACTTTGAAATGTTTTTCATACGCTGCTGTTCAGACTTTGAACTATTAATTGGAGATAAAGTATCTGAATTTCAGGACCACGCCTCCAAACTTCTGGTTCTCATCTATATCGGTTCCTCCAGTTCTACAAGCTGTTCGTTCTCATTTCTGTGCCCCACCCTCCGTCCCCTTTTCAGTTCTTTAACTTCTTCACTTCTCATTAGTACATGGGGATCTGCCAGGCCCGAGAGCTGCCGCCAGTCCCCTTCGAGGCCTTCCCCAAACCGCAGCTTAATTCGCGTCCAAGCCGTTCACCTTTACCTACTAAAACGGCATCAAACCTAAAATGAGGACGTGGGCCCAGCTAGTGAAATAAAAGTAAGATCCTGGATCACCTGATCGCTGCTTAGAGCAGGCAGGTTAATGGTGACTCACCAAAACACCAAACCTGGCACATATCATGGAAAAACCTGTGTGTGTGCAGAAGAAGAGCCAAATACCAGCAGAAAGCTGCAGAGCCTTCCAGGAGCCGCAACGACAGCCAAGCCCAGAATCAGAGAAAACGGCCGAGCTCAGCCTGTCGATGCCTGTTTCTGCTGTTTGATGAAGTCTTGAACATATGTTTGTCTCTGTGCTGATGTTTGAGGATTAGACACGTGAGCCTGTGTGAAATGTGGCTATGATGGCTGTCTGGCTCTCTTCAGACATCCTGAGAATAGATGAAGAATACTGATTTGATCACATGAATAAATCCACATCACACACAGATATGTCAGAAAACAAAAAGCAGTAATGTGATGTTTGTCTCTGGGCCATGTGTCTCACTCAGGAGCCACAGCTCCACCTTAAACTGGGGCCAATGGCAGATGTCAGGTGGCATTTAAGGTTGGCCGGGTTAGGCCCAAAGGTGCCAGCTGTCTGCGTTCTTTACGCAGATTATTTTTCTGCCTCGTGGATCATCACCTGGCTTTCCAAACAGCATGGACACAGTTAGCAGGACTTAGCTTAAAACCTCCTTAACTGTTCATACAGACGGACTTCAGCTGGTGGATGCTGCGCACGCACACACACAGCACGGTTCATGCTTCGCGGCTCGTGTAAAGATGAACTCCTGGTTCATGAGGCTCTGCACTCTGTACTGTGATTACTTCAAGGCCGTTCCCAGCAGCCAACAGTCCAGGAGCGCTGAAGCTTGATCTCGGTCAGCTTTAATTAAAGAAACGCTTGGACTCTCCCGTCCGAGCGCTGTTCATCACCATCGAGGATGAGGAGAGGCTAACAGAGTGTTTGTGCTTCTCAGGAGCGGTGACCATCTCCGAGGAGAGGAAGGTGTGCACGGGGTCCGAGAAGTTTTTCAAGATGTGCGAATCTAACGAGGTGAGAGCAGAGCATAAACACGTACACGTGATAACCTGTCGGCACGAATCCCACCGCATCACGCTTGTGTTGTGTTGCAGCTGGACCTGACCTTCCATCTGTTCGTGTGCGCACTAGCAGGAGCAGGAGCCGCTGTCATCGCCATGGTGAGAACCATCATTCTCATTTCTGATTGGTTATAAGGTCTGGAGTACTGGCAGCAGTTCTGCCATCAGAGCGTTATGGTTTTTAATGATTGGTGCAAACGAAGGAAACAGACATCGCCCCTTCAAACTGGGAGAGAAAAGAGTGTAAAATCCACTCCTGCAGCGAAACAGACGGTGAGTCACCGACGTCTCCAGATCCGAGGCGTGGAGACGCTCGCATCTTCCCGTCCTCGCTGCAAGCATCATTCACAAACCTGAGCCTTTCTGAATAATCTCCCATCTTTCCCATGCACAGATCTGCACCAAAGCACCGGCACTCATCCACCCACTCAGACACACAAATCCCTTGTGCGGCATGAAGCAGCATGAGGGACGTTTGGTTTGTCAACATGAATCCGTGTGGTGCTGGATGTCAGTGCTAAAATGCTTAAATGAAGAGGATATCACACACGGCACAGCGACAACAGTGAGTTGCTGTGCCGTGTTTTAACACTAGGGGGCGCCAGAGTTAGAAAAGCCAGAGGGAGCGGCTCGTGTGCACAGTCTGGGATTAACGGCGTTAGACTTGACTTGTGCTCAGTATCAGCTCGTGCGCTGCACCTATGTTTGCTCCAGGAAGGTGACTAAATGTGCACTTCCCGTATTAAAGTCAAATAATCCGTGTTAAAAACATGCAGTGGCTGTTTTTAGCCCTGAGTGGCAGAAACAAGGCAAACACATCCTGTCTGCCCCTCCTTTTCCTGCAACATTGATTACTAACCAGCTGATCTCAGATAAGCCCGTTCAGTCCGTCTGCAGCGTCGGCGATGTTTAATCAGTCTCCTCTGTCTCCTCTCAGGTGCACTTCCTGATGGCTCTAGCCGCTAACTGGGGCTACCTGAAGGACGCCAGTCGGATGCAGAAGTACGAGGACATCAAGTCGAAGGAGGAGCAGGAGCTGCACGACATCCACTCTACACGCTCCAAAGAACGCCTCAATGCCTACACATAAACACGCAGCCACGAGGAACGACACACACACACTTACCTGTCAGACACACACACACACACGACTGAAAAAGATTCAAACTAATTTACAGACACGAGTAGGCAGAAATTAGAGAATAAGAAACCCATGAGCTCACAGACGCCCTCCTCATCCTCAGCCCTGTAGCCGATCATTGGTGGTCCGCTTCAAGCTTAATTCACTGAAACTAAACTCGCCAGATTTCTGAATGCGATGAATTTTCCGGCCTTTCAGAATAAAATGCTGCACAAAAATAAAGTTCTCACTGCATTAAACAAACCAGCGTAACGAGAAAATGCCAACAATCACTGCGAACCCAAAGAACGAAAAACACATCTACAGCAGACGCAAGGATGAGGACGGCGTCCGTGAGGTCACCATCCAACCTGCACACACACACACACACACACACACAGACACACACACTGAGACATGTAGATGTGACTGAATGGTCGGTGTTGTTTGGTGGTGTCATGCTGTGTTGTGTCGTTTCGCCACGCTATGATGATGGTGTCACAGAGAAATAAGGTCCCTGAGGAAATTTGTGCCTCCTGGGTACAAATGGGTAGCTTTGCCACCTTCTCCTGCCCCCTCTATCTCTTCCTCCTTTCCTCCCTCCCTGACCTCTGACCTCTTCACGTTGAGCCCAGTTTCATTAGTTGTTTCATAGTTTCTCGTTGCGCTCGCTGACCCGTGCAGTGGGTGGTTTTGGAAACAAAAAGCAGTTGATTTGTTAACATCCAGCAGGTGGTTGGAGACCCGCCCGAGGTTAGCGTTGAGGTTAGCTTATAACGTTTTGAACCCTAACCACCGGCGGATCACGATGACCTGCAGGAGAGCTCTTCCCCGATGCGTTAGTTACGGAGCACCACTGATCGCTAAAATATGCAGAAAAATCGATGTCAGAAACACGACCAAATTCTCCTAATGCGTCTCTGTGTATTATTATTATTATTATTATTATTATGCTCAGACTGACAGCACTTACGACGGCAGCGGGGGTGCAGCTAGTGAAACGGGGCTCCTTCCTCCTCCCCTCTTCGTCCCCTGATTGTACAAACTTGTGATTCGTCCTCAGAAACAGCACATCTTAGCAGCACAAAGTCTTTTAGTCATCATCTCATCCGTCTGTTACGTAACGTTTTTCACTTTTCAGGGATTTTGCCACCGTTTTATTAGGATTCTTTCTGTGTGATTTTAGCACCGGGGTATT
>VOQK01030348.1:26170-37023 GCA_015052645.1 Benitochromis conjunctus
AGTGTTTTCTCTGAACAGAACACATTTTATTCTGCAAAGTAAATTCACTCTGTGACCCCGCATGAAGATATCAATCTGCGTCCATTATCTGCATCATTACAAAACCACAGTAATTCAAACTGATAAATACACTCATTAAACTTCAGATTAAAACTCCTCTACACAAAGCTTTACATTAAACTGTGATGGGCCCCAATCCACACAGCATTATCTCCACAGGCTAAAGGCCCTTTAACATAGGACACGACACACACTGCTCTCTGTGACGTACCTTTTCTTGACAAATAGAAACGAAGCCTACAGTCACACAATGAATTAAACATGGAAGAAAGGTTGATGCAGCAGCCAGCGCAACATGTCCATGTCCGTGTGTGTCCTATGTGAAAGGGCCTTAAAGACAGGAAGGTCACCAGCATAACTAAGGGGCAAATTTCATTGGCTGACTGGCCAATTTACACCCCCAGAGGTGTGTGGCTGTGGTGTTTTCCTCTTCCATGTATGAACCTTGCTGGACGAGGATTAGAGGTTTATTAGCATTTTATGCATCAAGAACTTTAGAATAGTCTACATTTGGCAGACATAGCTTTCAGAAATATTAACAGACAAGAAACAATGAAAATACTGAAAAGTTGGATGGCTCTGAATTGTGTCAATGCTTGGCTGTTTTTGTGCACAGCTGGGATTCTCAGGCTGTGTCTTTTCAGATGCTGCATCACATAAACAGTATATTTTTAAATATTGTTATGCAGGGGTGCACTGTTATTTTAGTTTTGGTAACAAACAGAAATACTTTTGATAACAGATGTCCAACTGAGAGAAAAACCCAGGACACACGGTAGAGTGTATTTCACAGCCCCCCCCCCACCCTCCGGTAGAGGGATGTCTGAGCTTGGGATTGTTTAAAAGGAACGAGGCTTTCTCTTTGCAGGCCAACCTAATACGCTTCGCAATAAGTGCACTATATCTCACTTCACTTTGAAGGACATGGCAGTGGTGGGATTTGAACCCACGCCTCCTCAGAGACTGGAGCCTAAATCCAGCGCCTTAGACCACTCGGCCACACTACCACTGCTGCCAGCCAGGTTTGTAGGAGTGCTAGTTCAGAAAGAACCACCACCAAACTCACCATTCTTGGAAGTATTACTGAGGGAGTTGGATTTATCGTATCATGTTAAACTGAATTAAACTGAAATGGACATTGCTGATGGAAAAACTACAGAGAATATACATGAGGCAAGATGAATTTTGCCTGTTGTAATTCTCACAACCTTTGAGAATTCATTAATTCCTCAGAGAATGAATTCCTGTGAGACACTGCTGTTCAGACAACCATGCCACACAGTTCCCAGGCTGGTCGGACTGCTGCTATGTTACAGAGATAAACCATTGCCAATCTCATTGTGCACCATCACTGGCCATAAAGACACTGGATACATGTTGCCATCTTTAATGCAAGGTGACACAACAGGCAGTTCTAACTTGATTTGAGAAGTATTTTAAATCATTCAAGGATTTATTAGTTCAATAATTTAAAAGATTAGTAATAATGGCCAGCCAGAAAGCTCAACAGACTTTTAGACTCTCTAGGGCCCAGGTCAGTATTCTGTGTTTTTGAAATGACTGAATTTTAATAATCTTGTGAGTATGTTTTCAATAAATTAGATGCCTCCAGGTTTCCACATTTCCTTCAGTCTGTTGAAACAATACAGACTTGTTCACAGAACCACCACACTACAAGGGTACGAACTGCACAGCTGGTCCTTTTGTGACTACTCTGCACAGGGCACTTCTTTTGTTTACAGTTTTAACAACTAAACCATATATTAGGATTTTTGCTTGTGTGGATGCAATTCTTAACCAACATGCACAGCACTAGAACCAGAAACCAGCTTACCTACAAACAATGTTTGGCATAAATTCATTTTAACCCTGAGGTTGAACTCATCAGTGATGGCACTAACCCTCAGCCTAAGCTATCAGAATAGGTGTTTCCCTTTGTTGGTGTTGTTCCCACATCATCATAATCATGTTGGTCCACGATCAACACTGCAACTAACATGTCATAACTTTGTAATGTGGAACAAATCGTAAGAATTTCTACCTTTTCTTTATGAATGTATGCAATATAATAAATAATTATGAAGTTAAATTTGTGGGAGCAAAATTTAGGTTACTCATGTCGGTTTGCTTGTGATTGTTTTTAATAGCATTAGCTAACTTGTCTAATGCTAACTGATTGCTAATGTAATTGGTCAGTTGATCCTACATCCACATTGTTTTGATGACGTAGGCAAACACCAGCACAAGGATATCAGAATATATATATATTTTTTTATCTTTTCTTCTTCACAATCTTGACTATCATGGGCCCAAAAAATAATCACAAAAAATCCTGTTAAATGACTCACATCAAAACCTGGAGGTGAACAGCACCTTTTCCAAGTTCAATCTGCATGAGACTAAAGTGGAAATGTCTGCCACCATCCCAATACAACAGTCACTAAACTGCTGGAGTGTGACAAAATGATTAACTTTCCTGTTTCTGTCTGCGTAAGAGCAAACCCTCTCTGTGTACAGATAACCAGAGAGGGTGTGTGGGAATGAGTTGGCAATTACGACGAGGAAATATATAAATTAGTTGAAGTATAAAATCAATTGTTGCAGTGGTCGGAAAAAACAGAAGCAACTGCAATTATCTTGATGTTGAGCCAAAAGGGATTTTTGGGTCTGGGAACAAAGATAAAGCATTAATCTCTACTTCTTTTTACTACACTGTTCATCTGTTTCTCCTTCCTCTGTGGGCTTCTTTTATTCCTTTAGCTTTCTATCTGCTAGTATCCATCTGTCTTGCTGTCTGATTGGTTTCACAGGATAGTGCTACTGATGTTAATCAGTTTTTTTTTAATCTTATATGTTTTAGTTTGAGGTTTTTTCATTTAGTTTTTATTTCATTCCTTTATTTTTTATTTTTTAGCTCTTTCTTTCTTTAGTTGCTGTAAATTCTGTGTTAACCATGAAACATTTGCAAACCTTGCTAGCAAAAGCTGTCACCACTAGCATTATTATAATTAACTAGTTTGATCGGTCTTGTTATGGTAACTCTTATTTACAGGTAACCTTTTGTGATGCAAAAAGATAGACTGTGAAACACTGTGATTGCATAATTTTAATTAAATTTTAATAAATGTAGCTAAATAATTTCTTGTTTGAGATGACAGTTTGTTTTATTAGTTAGCACCTAGCTGTTATCCAGTTTGTTCCAGGCCTGACTATTGTGATGCAGTACACTACAGAGTAGTGTCCAGACAGCATACAGACAGCATAGTTCACAAGCAAGAGTGATGCTCCTTGGCAGAAGTTCAGTGATAGCGAATGGAAAATGTGTTCTTATGTATAATTTGGTTGTAGTTCATGTGTCTGGTGTGGAAAAAAGCCAAGCATCTTTCCAAATCTTTCCAAGAAAATCTGGCTTTTAATACTACACACAAGGCTAGAGTCAGCGTGAGGCATGTGTAACGATCTTCTGACTCTGTTTTAAACCTTTGCAATAACTAGAATTTTTAAACGTCTTTTAATGCATAATCAAAGAGAAGAGAGAACAATTAAATGAGCTTGTCATAGTTCCTTTCATCCCACTTCACACATTGTTTCTTTGTAAGCTCTCAAGTACATACGGTGCTTTCTCCTGGAGAAGTGACAGCCCATCCAGATGATAACCTTAAGCGTGTTGTTGTTTGTATTGTTCTGCTAGAGACACAAAAGGTTGCATTTGAAAGGTCTGGAACAAAAACGTGGATTCCAAGATGACAGTCGGTGGGAAAGTGAAGTAGAAAAACAACCTCTAATATTGAATATGATACGAGAATATTTTACTGTGTGGTAACACAAACACACTGTGATATTATGTGGATTATTGTGTTTAAGGACATTTTTTTTGTCTTGGTACTGTTGCATTGTTAAAACTCACCAACTAGTTTTGGAAAAAAGCAAAGAATTAAAAAAAAAGTCAAAGATTAAACAATTCTCTGACCAGCGAATTACAGCGAACAAGTGCAAACAACAACAAAAAGATCACGCTTTCCAAAGTGAGTTGTATTTGGACAGCTCTCTAGTACACTTTGTTTCAGCTGTATTTTGGATTGTGTTTGGAGCAAAGCTGATGTTCAAACAGTGTGTATGTGATCCTTGTGGTTTACCAAAAAGATCAAATGTGGGCATTGTGTTATGTACACTCAAACTTGTAGAGTAAATATCAACCACTTAAAACAAGCATGCCCATGGGCAAAAACAAAGGGCACATAGGACCAATTATACTTATAGAAGAGAAAATGTTTCTCAAGTATGGTGTGACAGCTGTGACAGGAAGTAAGTGTTAATCAAGAGAGGGAATTTAACTTAACACAACAGTACTCAAAGAGAGACGCCTCAGACTCGGTATGACTGTTATGGTCCTGCGTCTTAGATATATTTCTGTATAAAGGTATGTTTATTATTGAATATTTTCTATTCGAGCCTTAGTTTGATTATATGTTTTCTAGTTCTTAGTTTCAGTTTTGCGTTAGTGTTCCCCTTCTAATCCTACTGCATCATTTTCACCATGTTAAGCTTATGCATGTGCCTGTGTTTTCTCAGTTCTCAGTTCGTTACGGGTTTCATATCCTGTTTTATTTTGGTAGTCCTGTGTCCTGTGTATGATGTATTTAATTTTACTTGCCCTTTGTCTTGTCTAGATTTTGTCCACCTGTGCCTTATTTTCCCCAGCTGTGCACACTTCCCTTGGTTAGACCTACAGCTTCAGCTGTCATACAGTTTCTCAGTCTGTTTCCCTGTGCTTCGTGGATTTTATGCCTTTGCTGTTAAGGACTTTATTTACCTTTTGTATTTTAATTCTTGACTTGTAACACCCTTAAATAAACTCTTCCTCGCTGCTTCCAAATTTTGGGCCCAACCTCAGCTACTCTTGAAACTGTGAGAGAGACAAAAAAAGCTAAAAGCTACTTTAGGTTGCTCACTTGTCACAAGTGGTTAGCTAGGCATATTTGATTTGGCAGATTTTTACCCAGATGTCCTTCCTGATCCAATCCTTAAATGGATATATGGCAGAGAAAAACTGAAAGTCAAAAAATGGTGCTGTAACATGTTAGCTACAGTCCCATTTACTGCTAAGTGAATGAGCAATTGGAAGCTATTATCTCAGCAAAGCTGTTCATCTTCACTTGCAAAAGTAATGAACAACCATGGTTTTAAACACATCCACATGCATAGGATTAGGAGGTGGTGATGGTCTTAGTTTGGCTGAAACACCAGCTACCTAAGTAAAAATATGACTTTTTTTTTGGTCAGTCCATCAACCCAGACCTCCTCCTGACAGGACCTTCTGTCACACCATGTGTCTTTTTGCTGCACAAGAGGCTTTTTTTTACTTGAAAGTAACTTGATGTTCAGTTGGTCGATGATCAAAATGCAATTCACAATTCTTAATGTGGGCCAGTATACTTTATTTTAACAAAAAATGCAAGATTTTTTCCTTTACAGCTTATTTTCATAGTTATTTCCTCCATTCTCCCCCTGCCAGTTTTTTTTTCAGGCTCTCATCATAATCCAGTCATGTGTAGTCAGCGACTCTCCTACTAATGAACAATTCTGTCTGCGACACTCACCTCACAGCAGCAAGGCTTTAGGGAAGAACAACATGGTTCTGCCAACTTCCCAGTCATAGTTAAACCTCCCAGTGTCAAACTTTGGAGAGCTGCTTTAAAGCGTGACTCCAGAGGCAGGGGACATTTCGATCCTAAATGCTTAGGCACAGATATAGGAACTTGGAGAGATTATGTAGGCTTATTTTACATCTCCTGTTCTTAATTCAAACTTCTGGCCTTGGGGACAGAGGAAGCATCCACTAGAGGCAATACAAGTTTAATAGATTTTCTGTACTTTTTCCTTAACTCACACTTTTACTATAAACATGATGACTTCAAGGTATTTACAGGTTTTGTTTTGTGATTGTTAACACATTTCCTGAAATCAATCCTACTAAATTATTATATTTCCAATGTGGATTCAGGAAGGTGCATTAACCATTACAGTAAGAACAAGAAGCACACCAAGAGCACAAATGTCTCCCAAGGCAGCTCAATCTCTGGGCAGGAAGTAATTTTAAGGGGATACTATTATAATTTGTATATATTCATTTTGTTTTCTTTGTTATTTTTAAAGGTGTTTTAAGAAGTTTGTAGTGCGGTAAAAATAACAGATTTGGGGGTTAAGGTGAAAGAAAGGCAGATGTGACATGTGAAAGTGAGTGAGGTCAAATGTGCAGAATTTTATCATAGTTTTAAAAATAAATTTTTTTACTGAAAGTTTGACCTTATTTGACCTTGAAGAAGAGTTTAAGTTTTTCAAAACACATTTTTAACCATACTCACAGGTAGTCACTAACATGCAGATGTTAGTCATCATGAACAAATCAAGCCCGGGCCCAAAATGTAGAGAAAACATATTCTATATATAAAACATGGGTGTGTCCACATCACCGATGGTCTGGGAAGAGGACAATGTGAAGGCTTGAACCGAGCATTTTTTACATTACTGTCTTTGGCCCCTTTTCCATCACTACCTACTTGGATCGACTCTTCACGACTTAAACTCGGATCGACTGGTGTTCCATTACAATTGAGTACGTCCTAATGTGCACGGTCATTGTCACAGCAATGTGTCCGAGCATCCCGTGACTTAATTAATTAACGCTACAACAAAGGTGGATGTCGAGACGATGATATACCTGGTGCTTGGTGGTGCTTTTCAACAGACTCGGGGGACCATGGCATTGTTTCTTGTAGCCATTTCCTTCGTTGCAGGGTTTCAAAAATGGTGGTTTTGATTATCGTGAACAAGATGCTCTCATGACACATCCAGCCAATTGGTTGGATGCAGTTTGGCGATGTCACATTTAAGCACCTGCTTGAATTGCTTGGACCCCCGTGCGAGCAAGTACTATTTTAGTACCTGGTAACAGGTACTATGACCTTAAGGGAAACCCTGAAAACCGTGTTGATTTTTGCCTATTTGTGACACTAAAATGTTTCTAAACTATTTTTAATAGTAGATAAAGAAAACCAGGTAAATACAAACTGCAGTTTTTACCTGATGATTTTTTTTATTAAGGGAACAATCTATCCAAACCTACCTGACCATATGCAAGTAACTGCCCCCTAAACCTAATAACTGGTTGTGCCTTGGCAGTCTTTCACATCACTGCAGAGGAATTTTGACCCACTCTTCTTCACAGAATGGTTTTAATTCACCCAATCAGGAGGTTTTTCAAACATAAACAGCCTGTTTAATGTTATTCCAAAGCAACCCAATCAGATTTAATTCCAGACTTTGACTAGTACCCTCCAAAACCTTCATTTACATTTTTTGTTTTGAGTAATTCAGAGGTGGACTTGCTGGTGTGTTTCGGATCATTGTCTTGCTGTATAACCCAAGTGTGCTTGAGCTTCAGGGCACAAAATCATGTCCAGACATTCTTCAGGGTTTTGTGGTAGAAAGCAAAATGAAGGGTTCCAACAATTGCAGCAAGATGACCTGAAGCAGCAAATCACCCCAAGCACCCCCATCACACTATGAACACCATGTTTGACTGTTGGTCTGATGTTCTTTATATGAAATGCTGTGTTAGTTTTACATCAGATGTAACAGGATGCAAACCTTTCAAAATGTTCAACTTTTCTCTCGCCATCCACAGAATATTTTACCAAAGGTCTTGGACAAATGTCAGCTGAGCTTTTGTGATCTTCTGTGGTTTATACCTTGGAACTCCCATGATGCCATTTTTGCCCTGTCCCCTTCTTATTGTTGAATAATGAACACTGACCTAGATGTTGTTCTGGGTCCTCATGTAACTTCCTGGAAAAGTCATCGGTGTACTCCTAGAGTAATTTTAGTAGGCCGTGCACTTCTGGGAAGGTTCACCACTGTTCCAAGTTTTCTGCATTTGTTGATGACGGCTCTCAACATTTTTCACTGGAGTCCTAAAGCCTAAGAATATAGCTTTGTTACCCTTCCTGACTGATAGATGAGTTTGTTTCTTACCTCTTTATTTTTTTTAAAAAGATTGTTTTGTCTTTATTGGATAGTGAAGCAGTAAAGACAGGAAAGTGGAGAAAGAGACGGGTGGAGATGCATGGAGCAAAGGGCCCGGGTGAGACTTAAATCCGGCACAGCACTGTAAAGGACAGAATACATCTGTAAGATATATAGTGTTGTGACTGCATCATGTTGAACTCCACATGGCCCCTCATTAAAGAGTGTTTTTGATTTATTCAGTTACTTTCGCAGGGGGAAAGACATCTCTGACATTTCAGTGCTACTCCTGTTGTGATCCTCAAATACATCATCACAAGAGAGAATTTCTAATACATTTTGCTGTTATTTTGGATTTCCTCACCCTTTTTGTCTCTGAGCTTTCCCTGTCCATCCCTTTGTCTTTTCATCTTTCTACTCATCTCTTTGCTCTCTCCTGTCTTCTTCCCCCTACTACTAAGTCTTCCACTGTAGCATTGCTAGTAAGAAATACATCGCCATTGGGAGAAAAGAACGGTTGCTGTCACTCTTTTGAAGCATCACATGGCTTACAGCGTGGGGCGACTGCACTGATCAGCGAGAAAGATAGAGTGAGGGGGGAGATAAAGGAAAAAGAAAGACAGACAATCGTAAAAGAGACTGATGCGGCGAAGGTGGGGGAGATAGAAAAAGAGATAACATAGATATGAAGAGAAAGTCAAAGTCAAAGTTAGAAGAAAACATACACGAGAAATTCTGCACAATGATGGAAAATTTGTAAAAACAAGTTAGAGAAGAAAAAAAGAGTGCAAAGGAAAGTTTAAAAATCTTAGGAGCTGCACAAAGAGGGATAACATAGGGTTTGAGATGAGAAAAGACCTCAAGGAGGAATCTTCGTCTTCCTCCTCCTTATCTCCTGTTCCCAGGGTTTATGGGGAGCTTAGCAGAAGACTCCCAACTCTACAGAACATTCACAGCATCAAGCAGAAGTAGGGGAAAAGGAGGAAAGTAAGGAGTGAGGGGTGAGAGGAGAAGACAAAAATAATAATCAAATCTCTCAGGTGGTTTAATAAATCAATTTCAGTGTTGCTAAAACTGTCTTGTCTTACAAATGTTTTGTTTGTTTTAAGGGGAAAATGTGTGATTTCATTCCGGGACTATTAACATACCAACAACCAAATGTTTATACTAGAACCAATGGATTTCTGTCATTCACACCATCTGGCACATCCTTTTTAATTAACCCTAAAACCTGCTGGCAGGGATGCAAATTGGTCAGTGCAGGTGGCAAATGTGATGTGAAAAAAGAAAAACAAAGGACGGTGAGTGAGAAGCCAACTGTTAGCCTGGGGAGGAAGAAAGAGAGAACTTTAGGCTCACACACAACCACACACAGACATATATGTAGACATCTGGGAAAGTGTTGGTATAATATCCCCAAAATCAACTAATTCTGGAAGCTGGAAGCAAATCCACAGAATGACAGCAGAATTGAAAGATAGAAAAAGAGAACTGACAGATGAGGTAATCTAGGGATTTGATCTGTGTGATTTGGAATAGATGTCAACTTTCACAAAACCTGTCTGCCAGGACAAAGTGTCACATTTTCATTGCAGGCAGTTTCTGATGAGATTTAAAACTCATTATCTAAAAACTCTCTGTGGCTACATACCGTCACAAGCAGTACTTTGTGTACTTAATACTGTACGGCACACAATGGCTTCTTTTAAAATTTTTGTTCTCACTGTTTCTTCTTGGCTAAGGGACCACGAGTAAAATGTGGTGCTTCACATATGACACTTGTAGCAAATAAGTCAAATGTGATTGAAACGTTCAAATATCAGTGTGGTTTATTCAAAAGCTGAAACTATCTAAATTTGAAGTACAAAATTTTTGGTCATGCATCTATTGATTTAAAAAAAAACGAACAAATGTTGGAAGCAGTGTGATGTTTTTTATGTTTGTTTACTGAAAAGTTTCATTGTCAAGAGTTTGGAGTTAAAATTCCAAATGTCCCAAATTGAAACACTGGAGCAAAATGTTTGTAACCAAACATGCCAAACCAAAATATTCCACTCTAAAGCTCCATACACACTGGAAGCGATTGATGGTGACCAGGCGACCATAGAAAGTGAATGATATATAACTGCAAGCAGTCATAGGTGTAATAACTACTGGTAATGCTAAATGGGGAGGAACCACAACAAAAGTTCAGATTAGTGACGGATGAGATTACGAATGATATTTAAGAACAACACTGACTCACATATGACCAGCTGAGAAATATAGTAGAGGACCACCTGGGCAAGTGTAGCTTGGATTGGGACTGAGAAGTGAAACACTGAACAAAAAATATGAACAAAAATATTGTGTTGACAAGATTTTCAGAAAACCTTGAGGTTAAGGTCATCAGGATTCAAACTTGTCCAAGATTTTTAGTAGATATGGTATCAGTTTGAAACCGACTTGATCACGAGTTATAGTGTTCATAAACTTGAGTGCCCACCCATCCAGTGAGCTGATGACAATACCCCATCAGCACTTTATGACAGGGGTAAAGAGTCCTCAAGCAGACATCTGAAACTAACCATTGCTGGTCAGACATTGCTTTCAAGCTAATGGGAAAGTTTTCGGTTAACAGCTCTTTGGGAATCACCTTATTGTGCAAAAAATACAATTTTATTCATGTCAAATTGTGTTAACTTTGAATTTTTCATATATTCAAATAAAGGAATGAGAACAAATGGCATATTTTTGTGACAGGCTGTTGGTATCAAAGCCTAAAAACC
>VOQK01030349.1:0-10851 GCA_015052645.1 Benitochromis conjunctus
ATATCTAGCCGGTACCTCTCAACCTCACGCACTAACTCAGGCTCCTTCCCCACCAGAGAGGTGACATTCCATGTCCCAATTGCCAGTCTCGGTAGCCGGGGATCGGTCCGCCAGGGCCTCCGCTCCTGGCCGCCGCCCAGCTCACAATGCACCCGACCCCTACGGCGCCTCCTGCTGGTGGTGGGCCTGCAGGAAGATGGGCCCATGTCCCTTTTTTGGGCAGTGCCCGGCCGGGCCCCATGGACTAAGGCCCGGCCACCAGACGCTCGCCCTCGGGCACCCTCCCCGGGCCTGGCTCCAGGGCGGGGCCCCGGTAACCCTATCCCGGGCAGGGTAAACTGTTCCCTTGATCTTTTCTTCATAGGGGTCTTCTGAACCGCTCTTTGTCTGGTCCCTCACCCAGGACCAATTTGCCATGGGTGACCCTACCAGGGGGCAAAAGCCCCCCGACAACATAGCCCCTGGGATCCCTGGGACACACAAACCCCTCCACCACGATAAGGTAGCGATTCACGGAGGAGAATCATTGGTGGTACATAGCTGAGACAGGTTGATCATATTTAAGATTGAAGCATTAATTAATGGCGGGACTTTTTTGAGCAGTCTTGTAAGAATGGGGTCTAAAAGACACGTTGATGGTTTGGAGGAAGTAATTACTGAAGTTAACTCAGAAAGATCAATTGGAGAAAAAGACTCTAAATGAGTATCAATGGTACTGAAAGTAGCTGTGGATACTGTTACATCTGTGAGATGATTGAAATGGTTAAAATTCTATTTGTGAAGTAGTTCATGAAGTCATTAGTTAAAATTAAAGCAATGGTTGGCTCAGAGCTCTGACTTTTTGTCAGCCTGGCTACAGCGCTGAAGGGAAACCTAGGGTTGTTCTTATGACCTTCAATCAGCGATGAATAGTAAGATGTTCTGACTTTATCTTAAAGCAGCAAACTATTTCTCCAGGCTAACTGATGATATTCTAAATCTTTGAGACCCCAGCACAGGTGGATGAACCTGAACGCTGTTTCAATACCTCTTCTTTGCATTCATTTTTATCATTTTAATCAGCTGCACTCAAAGTTCAGACCCTCACTGTGGCACTAATATTTAAATCATGTTTATTGTAAACTTGTTATTCTTCATCTGCTGCTGGAACAATATTTTCAGCTCAGTTAAGTACATATCCAGTAAATCCAAAGAAAACTTAAATTTAATCGTTGAGTATTGTAAACAAGTCACAGTAGGCTTGATGGCTTTTATTGTGAAAGGGATAGACAGGAAGAACCCATCAGCTGGGCTGCTAATGCAGCTGCTGAGGTTTATTTTGAAGAAGCAGTGTGGTGTTCAGGAACACTTGGTGAAAAGAAATGAGTCCGAGTCTTCTCTCATAACAAGTTTCAGGTTTATTAGAATTTTACTCGCGTGCCATCAGCTTCTGCTTCTTCAGCTTCTTCTGTGAAACCTGAAGAGAGAAAGAGGCGGGGTTATGGCATCATCAATCAGAGAGGTGGCGCCACGGCCTTTGCCGACGGTCGCTCAGTTTAACAGGTTTGTTTTCATGGAGAATCCAAAGGTGTCCTAAGGAGTCATCACTGCGACACATGATGAAGAGGAGGAAAAGTGGCGGGTTCGGATGTGCAGCCGGAGGAGCAAGATTCAACGTGCTCGCTGTGCTGTTCGATAAAAGGGAAATGGCAGCTCTCAGGCTCCCTAGAGACTAATTTTAAATTCAGCCCCGAGCCTCGCTCCGTGGTGCACGTCTGAAGCCCCACCCCCTCACTCTTCCCTCACAATGTGCTCACCTTTTTCTTCTGGGCGACCTCCTCCTCAGGTTTGGGGACGATCTGCTCCTTCTCCGTCAAGATCATCTCAATGTGGCACGGCGAGCTCATATAGGGGTTGATGCGGCCGTGGGCGCGGTACGTACGCCTCCTCATCTTTGGCGCCTTGTTGACCTGGATGTGCTCGATGACCAGAGAGTCCACGTCCAGACCCTGAAATCACAAACACGTGTTTAGAACGCTGCGAGAAACCAGACGCCCATTGATCCTTTGAGAGCTCAAACCATCGGATATGAACCATTTATTTATCAAAGGCTCTGATTGGTTCTTCTGGCTCGGTGTGCCTCACATCTGTCCAGCTGCTGCTGCACTCAGACAGCTAACAGGAAGTAATGTTGAACTACTTCAATCATTTTTCAAACAAATAAGCAGAAATACCAGAGGTCAAAGGTCAAGTGCGATTTTACTTTAGCATTGAAACCATGTGGAAACAAGAAATTTGCCTGTTTTCAAACGTTTGGAGATAAAAATCACCCAAGAAACCGACTGCAGATCAACAGATGATCAGACATCAATAATCAAACGAGGCCTAAAGGCTTCGATCATTAAAATGAGGTCGTCCTCTCGTTCCAGCTGTTTCTGTGATTCTCAGATTGCTCAGACTCTGCAATTGTTCTTTTCATGGTTCATACAAAGGTGTCCTAAATGGTCATCACTGCAATCTGCTGTTCACCGATCAGCTCAACAACAACCAGCTCCACAGAGCTGAGATCAAGTTCAGGGTCATCCCAACGTCTCCACCTGCACAGATAATCATTTTAAACTTGAAGAACGCTCTCGTGTCATAACATCCTGAAATCAAAGCCAGCATCCTTACATCAGTGTTCAGTTTGAGAAACAAGTTAAAATGTGAGATTAAAACTGTTGATAAGTCAAAGCTGCCTTTAGTTCACAAACACAGCGTGATGAGTTCAAGGACGTCACAGAGGCGGTGCAGAAAGCTGCGTCTGGGAAACAGCTGGATGGATCCTGATGTTACAGCCTCATGCCGTACAAAGGTTATGATGTGGTTATGATTCACCACAGACACTAAGACAGCTAACTTATCTACACCAGGTGTTTTGTAGAACCTACAGCATCTACAGAACAGTCCAACATTTGGACTTTATTCCTAAAATAAACAAACACTTTTATTAATGTGGAGCTGACACACGCACTACTAAAGACACGCCACATTCAGAAAACTAACAACGGTCCAATCACACAACCTAGTCTGCACGACACCAGCACAGTGTCAGGTGATTAAAGCTGCAGACAGAGAGCTGTGTGACATCAGCACGCAGACAGACAGGTGTGACCTGCTGATTCAATTGGAATCGATCCTTTCAAAATAAAAGTGTGTTCCAGAAGCGGCTCTCTCTCTGTCTGCCCCCCCCGTGACCTCACCTTCAGCTCAGCGTTGCTCTCGGCATTCTTGAGCATGTGCAGGAGGAACTCGGCGCTCTTCTTGGGCCAACGTCCCTGGGTCCAGCCGTGCTGTTTGGCCTGAAAACAGAAAACATCAACGGTGTTGTTAGACTACGCCTTCATACTCGGGAGGCGGAGTTACTCCGTCCGCCATCGCTGCTGCTCAGATTATTAGATTTAGTTTCATCTTTAATCCAAAGGTGTCCTAAGAAGGTCATCACTGCAGCTGTCAGAGCGGCGCCACCCTTGCTGGGACCTCACCTGAGCACAGCGGCCAACGCCGCCATTGTAGCGGCGGAAGGGGACGCACTGGTGCTTGACGATGACGTCCCTCAGGTACTTGTTGGCCTTGCGGATGTGCATGCCTTTGATGGCCTGGGCCGTCTCACGGGTGTTCTGAAAGCGAGGAAACAGACGGGTCAGAGCGCGCATCAGCAACGCAGCACCTTTAGGTTGTAACCTTTATAACATCAGCATGATGGGCAGAGGTTGGGTCAGCTCTGAAGGCCTTGGCCGTCACATTAGATTTAATGAAAGTTGAACATGTTTATAGATTTTAGGGGAGGCGAACATAAACCATCAGAGAATCTGTGCGATCTGATCGATACGACAGGAGACAGAGTCTCTGCACGCCATTTTAATCCACAGCCAAACAAACCCAGGAGCACTGCAGTCATCTTTAAAACTAGAGCTCCTCCCACTGACATCATAAACATGAGACCAGGAGCTCATTCAATCACAGCAGATTGTCTATTCAACATTTGTTTCTAAACACACGCCAAACGTTACTTGAGCCGTTCAGTTATTTCTGTTTCCTGTAAAATCCTGACTTCTTCACTCCTGATCCTCGGGAGCAGAGCTTTAAGTCTCTGAGGGTAAATATTAACTTTAAATTAAACACACAGAAATTCTGTTTAATTACAGGAGAATCACACCTGTATTCACAGGTGGGATTAAAAGTGTAACCAGTTATTTTCAGACATCTCACACATTGCGCAGCATGAAGTCACAGCTGAAGCAGAGCTCCACACAAACTGGGTTGTTCACAGTCACCACTCACGCTGTTACCTGAAACTCTGATGAACAGACCTCACTGAGGTTTACGCTTCAGCGAGACGTTAACCTCACGGGAAATTTAACTACACATCACAGACAGCTCATAAACACCATGGACCCCTCCTGCTGGGTTTTTACATGCATCAGTGAGAGAACCACAATCACCTCTATCAGGACTAGTAACCATAGCATCATTGTAAGGATCGCTCAAACTGGACGTGAGGAAGTGGAAAAACTGGAGGGACAAACGTGTCTGACTGAAATAAACCGACCACAGTAAAGAGCGTTTCTATTGGCTGGGATCACAGATAGATGCACCAGTGTAAAACATTTCAGCCTATCTCCCATCAATCCCTGCGACAGGGAGCCGTTCACACCGTTTCATGTCTCTGAAGTAAAACGGGATCATTTTATGGATTTCTTTTCTCTACTGTGTCAGAGCGCCATGTTAACACTGAACCCACATCCACGTGTGTTTAATGAGTTATTAGAGCCCAGATTCAGAACAATGCTGCTGCTCATGTAGCCTACTCTGAGCCTCTGCACACCTGAGAGAATCTACTTTATCACGGACACACGTGAGCCTACAGATGAACCCTGTGATCCCCTCAGTGTGTGCCCACATGTGGACTCTTACCTTGAAGTGCACCCGGAGGTTTGATCCCCTCGACTTGCATGCTGAAACACAGAGAGAAGTTGTTAGTACCCACAGCAACGACCCGGATCACCCCGCAGGTGAGTGCGGGGGCTCAGTCTTCAGTTTTTTGTTTTCATGTGAAATCCAAAGGTGTCCTAAGTGGTCATCACGGCCACCAGCTAACCCCCACACCATAGGTGAAATTCACCTTTACTCACATTTAGTCGGGTTCTCGGGGTCGAGAGAGTAGCGGACCATTGTCAGATATCTGTAAGAAGAGGGACACGTTAGTCTCCTCAAGTTAGCTCAGGTGAGCACACAGCAGGTAAGACAGTCTCAGACAGCACCGGGAGGCCGCATGTGACGTTAAACTGTTTTAAAACCCACAAACACGGAGAAAAAGAGCTGCTCAGGCCGCATTAAAACTTCTATCCACGCCACACTGAGCCAACATGGCGGACAGCCGCCGGAGCCACCAACCCGGTGTCTCCACAAATATCTTCATAAAACCTCGTTTAATGGCTCCAGACACACAATTAAACCATCAGCGCACACATTTACACATAGTTGACACAACCCAGCGGCTCACAGCACAGGATGCAGAACATTTACTCAGATTTAACACGGATTCACCGCTTCGTGAATGGGACAGAGCTCCTACCTCTGAGGCCGCGGAAGGAAGAGGAAGTCTCCCGGACGGCGCTCCTCTACTTCGCCTTCCTGTGAGGGTTACCGCCCCCTGGCGGTCAGGAGGAGGACGGCGTTCGTGGCGCAGTGAGACGGAATGGACAGCGGGGGGTGGTGTTTCACACTTTAAATCAAAAGACGCGAGATTATGGGATTATGACGTACACAAGATAGGATGGGGGGGGAAAAAAATGTAGTCTCTTCCACTAAAATCTGTCTGATCGAAGCTACATTCATGTTCAGGTTATTCCTGGTTTTCAGTGAGTCGCCACCACAGTACTGACTGTATAAATACCTGGCAGCTCCATCCTCCTCCTCCACCCTCCCTCGTCTGCACATGCTCAAACCATCTCAGCCTCTCTCTCACTCACTCACTCACCAAGATCTTCAGCTCGGCCTCCTGCTTCTTATATGAAAACAGACCATTGCTTATTTAGAAAAGGTTGTCTGAAGAGAACAATAAAAACAACTTTTTGTTTTACAATACTTACTAATTTTTTTTCTTTTTAACAAAAAACAGCATAAAATACCAATATAGCTTATAAAAATATAAAATATAGCTTGTAAAAACTAAAACTAACTGGACATTTTTCATTGCTGTTTTTTCTGTTGATATAAAAAATGTAAGTGAAGCCCTGGCTGTGAAATCCCAACAAAGCTGAATGTTGTCATTGGTTTAGTATTGGGTGGTTTGTTATGTTCTGGCCACCCTGTTATATGTGTGTGCTTCCAAAATCAACTAATTAAAATTGAACAATATTACATATATCTGTGCGGTTAAGTGAAATGAATACATTTACAAAGTATAATAGTTTAAAAAAGTCTGCCGCATTGCCAGCAGTGGTGCCGGAGCTGATCAGAACTGATTGGATGGAGGGCTGCGTGGCCAGCAGCGGCGCCCAAGTTGATCTGGAGGGCGGCCAGGTTATCTGAATGTGATGAGACACCTTGCCAGTGGTGTGCCTTGGCGCATACCTCTGGCTTAGACAGAGCAGGACCAGCAGGTGTGTAAACCACTGGCGGGGGCTGTGCAGAGCTCCCAGCAGGTTCTGGATGCTGCAGCTGGAGCTCCGGTTGAGGACTGGGCCATCTGTCCCTTTGAACCGGTATGGATGGAGGAACTGGCCGAACCCCAGCTGTCCCCATCCGAGGAACAGGTATGAGAGCAAGGACAGGTTGGGTCCTGACTGCCTTCACCCTAAGAACAAGGACAGGCGCAGATGCTAGCTGGACACCAGGCTCCCACACCTGAGGAACAGGTGCAGGAGTGGACTGGGTCTAAGCTGCCCTCGCCCTCGGAGCAGGGACAGGAGCAGTTGACAGCTGGACACTAGCGGGCCTGACCTGAGGAACTGCGGCAGAAGGCAGGGTCCGAGCTGCCCTGCAAGCAGGAAAAGGCTGAGACAGGTTTTGAGAGAGTCACTGGAAGAGAGGAGTGAACAGACTCAAAAACATAACAGTCCTTAAAGAGCCTCAGAGGGCAGAACAGTTTTTATGGGTGCCGGTTGACTATGAACATTTAACTGACAGTCCAGCACAGGTTCACAGTCAGCAGTCTTGGGTTTTGCTGGTCTGTGAACAGCAGTCGTTAGGGTTTTTGGAGAATCAACAATAAGTCTTTGACTTATGAAAGGGAGGAAAAAAGTCTCACTCTCCACTAATACTGCTCTGTGCGAGAAGAGTGGCAATGACGGGAGCCTCGCCTCGCCTCCTCTTGGTGGAGACAGGAGATGGAGAGACTGAATGATGGTGCCCCCGGCGTGCCGAGACCGGAGGCAGAGCTGCTGGGTCCCATCGCAGGTCTGAGGAAACTGAGGAAAACTGAGGGCTTAAATCCACTGGATAATGATGATGAATAGAAACAGGTGAGAACACAGTTGAACTAACTCTGGGTAATGATACAGAGGAAGTAGAACTAAACATAATGGACACAGACAGAAACTAACACAATAAAACAGGAAACACGCATGTGAAAATAAAAAGTGACAAAAAGCCCAGAACTGAAAACACCGGGCCAATGACCCAGGAACTCTGACCCGAAGGAATCACAGCTGGAAAATGATCCTGGTTTATAAATGTAAATAAAAATGACACTTTTCAAATCGCACATGCTGATTAGAGCCTGACGGTTTACCCAGAATGCACTTTGTGAATGTGATAAACAGATCAAACTACCAGCACTAGTTTCTGCTCCTCTATGTCAGACATGAAACTGCTGTAGGTCATTGTCACAGTAAAGGATTCTTTGGCACTTCCCAGTGTTTTATATTTAAATATGAATATTTTAAAGAAGCGTTCTGTAAATCTGACTTCCCTCCAGTGGGGAAGAGAAATTATAAATAATTGATCCAGTGGTGGTAAAAAAATGTTTTTTCACAAGCTGGAAACAAAACGCTTTCTGAGGAATTTCAAGTGTCCGATGATTTTTCATTTAAAAAATTTCAGTGCTTGTATTCACTTTTGAAAGACTCTTCCAGTTATCTGCTGCACAGAAATGCTCCAAGAGTTCATAAATAAAGCTGCGGCACAAAAACCTGCAGTTCCTCTGACATCCAGCAGAGGCAGCAGTGACCCCCATAGACCCATGTTTAAAGCAAACTTTACAACAGAAATAACTAGAACTCACCTGTTTAAACTGCATTAAGGCTTAAAGTTTGCATTATTGCGGGTGTGGCGTTTTGACTGACAGGTGGATGGCGACACAGGTGTCTGCTAGTCTTCTCCTCAGTGAATTATAAACTGAACTGGACCTCTGGACCATGTTTGTGCTGTTGTGACCTACAAACTGTCCATTTTCCCAGTGAAAAGGTGAAACTTTGTGAAGAGCGTGAACGTGAATGACGGACACGGCGTGCAGGTATTAAAGCAGTCATTGTTTATTTGGTATTTCATGATGGACCGTGAGACGCTGGAAGGAGCTACATAGAAAACCCCGTGTGCAGCCTCGAAGTGAGTCATGCACATCATTGCACTGTAAAGAAAGTCAACGCTCGAGTGGCGACACCTCAGGTCAACATACAAAAATAAAGATATTATTTACAAACAACATTTTCCCATTAGCACGTGTCAGTGTTTTCATCAGACAGTGAAAAGAAGTTCAACGTGTAGAAATCAATGTAGTTTCACCAGAAGACACATAAATATCTGTACACGTGCCACATCCTCGGCCCGAAGGCTCGTCTGCTAGCTTTACATCAGTGTGTGCATCACAGTGTATCTGAGAGCGAGTGCAGACCACAGGCTCCGAAACCTCAGCAGCCCCACACTGTGGAAATGTTTGGGCAGCTCAGTCAGAGGGGGATCTCCACACTCATCCCG
Organism: Benitochromis conjunctus; assembly: GCA_015052645.1. NCBI lineage: Eukaryota > Metazoa > Chordata > Actinopteri > Cichliformes > Cichlidae > Benitochromis > Benitochromis conjunctus. The sequence continues at coordinate 8,941 of VOQK01030349.1, forward strand.
CTCGCCACTGAAAGATTCAGTTTTATAGTCAGGTTTTATTTTTTAATAAATTCACTCTGAAACGTCTTGTTACCTGTTCAGCTCCCTTACAGTGTGTCGTGAATGACGTTTGTGATCTACGCTGCCGTAAACGTCGCACAGTTAAACACTGTGACTGTGTTTATAGTTGCACACATGATAATATCATAAATAATCATGTGACTGTTGTTGTTGTCCCAGTCTGAAATGTTTTAGAAGAAATATTCACGAGTCATTAACAAAAAGAAATGTTCAGTATATGGCTACATGGTGCTGCTAGTGCTGCTTTTTTCATGGGTTTCATGGGAGATGAACTGAACTTAATTTGATGAACTTCAGAGAAGGAGAGACAGAAAAATTAAAAATGTCCCTCTCGAAGCCCTGATGGTCTCAGAGCTTTGTTCATTTATTAATTGAGGTCAGAAATGGAGTAAAACGTGACAGAGGAAAAATGGTTGAACTTCCTGCTGTTTTTGTGACATGTGGTTTTAAGACTTTGATGTTTTTCACAGACGCTGACAGTGTTTCCCCGTTAGCTTATCCCCGTTCTCCCAGAGATAACATGAGCCGCCCGTCGTGTCCTCTTTGGTCACCAATAATTTCCAATGTTTTCTAATTGTGAAACATTATTATCCATTTTTTCCCCCATTGTTAGCCATTATTTCCCACTGCTTTGCATTGTTTTCCCATTGCTTTTGTATTGCTAACCATTAACACTGTTTCTCACAGTCATGTGTGAGCTGCTGTTATTCTCTGTGTGAAATGAATTTTTCCTGATGCCTGATACAGTGTTGATGCTGTAACTGTGTTTATGTCCTCCTGCTGAATGAACTCTGGCTGCTTCATAGCTGATAATCAGAGATCGTCTAAATGATGTTGCATGGAAACAAAGAGCTTGTGTGTGTGTGACATGTTTGAGGCCAAAGTCCTGCAGTCTGCACTGTCATCCTGTCACAGAGACAAACTGTGCACACATCAGTAACTGTGACCGCCGTCTTCCTGCTGCCTGCAGGTAAGTTCGTCCCACGACCACCTGGGATCTCCTTCAGAGCGTGTCGTGATCTCAGAGACGCCCTGTGTCTCCAGCGGAGACCCAAACCTCCGTTTCACAGATTCCTCCCGACAAACTGTATGAAATAACAGAAAAACCCAAATGTCCTTCAGTCTTTACAGCCGAAAATTCACACAGGAGGAAGTGGGTGTTACTGTTCAGAGAGAAACGTGTGAAGCAGCGCGGCTTGGTAACGGGACCGAGGAGGAGGAGGAGGAACCCTCATTGGATGCTACAGATTGTGTGGACGAATCGGGCTCATTGAAGCTCCTCAGATACTGCTCAGTGCGACACGAAGAGGCGTCGGAAACCTGCAACACAAACAGGAAGTTAAACAGCTGCCAGGTGAAGAATGCAGGTGAAAACAGACAGTCTTTAATCCTCTCGATCTCAAGGTCACATAAAAAAAATGTAACTGTAGCAATATATGGATAAAAATCAAAGTAAGAAAAATAAGAAAAGCAAATGAAACTGCTGAGAACAATACGACTGAATGAACGTCATTGGATAGATACAATTTAAAAAATATAACCTTTAATACTTTTAAATATAAAAATATAAAGATAATGGTAAAAAATGTATTTAAATTCAAATTGAATTATAAAACTTCTAATCACAACAACAGTTCCCTCCAGACGCTTTATGTTAAGGTAAGATGAAACCCCAACAATCAGATGACCCTCTGTGACCAAGCACTTTGGCGACAGTGGGAAAGAAAAACTCCCTTTTAACAGGAAGAAACATCCAGGAGAAAAAAGAAACCCATTAATGATAAAAAAAAAAAAAAAAAAAAAAATATTTTTTTTTTTAAAAAGTTTTATAATTTTTTTTTTTTTATTATT